>BQNB010018336.1:0-40000 GCA_026074375.1 Tanacetum coccineum
CCCTTGCGTTTCACCCGTTTCTTTATCAAAGTAAGCAATAGCCGCCCCCCAAAACCCCAGATTCTTCATAGCGTTTCCTCTCACCCTTTTTTCTGACACATCGCACCAAACTTTGCACAACGCGATCTCTTTCTCCGTTGTCCATGGTTTCGACGTCTCCTTGTTACCTTCTTCTTGGCCTTTAGAGCACGTTTTGAAACCTTCTTAGCTTTGACGTGTGCTACCTCTTCAACGAGAGAGTCGTCTTCAACTAGAGCCGAATCGTGACACATATAATAATCTTGACTCGTATAATAATCTTGATTACCGTGACCAAAAGATAGACCGAAACCTTGACCCGAACCTTAAACCGCATAAAAATCTTAACTATCAAATAAGTTCTCTATATCCATATCAAGATTAATACGGTTAATGGGAGAATACCCTTGATTTGGTTGGGGAGACGGAGATGGTAGAGAAGGACTACATTCTATTTGGTGATTGGTAATACGATGGTTGGTTGTTATACGAAGGAAGGAATGAACGATTTTGATAAAATGGGTTATGGTTTTGTGGTGGTTGTGATAGTTATGATTGATATTGTAAAGTTGCGGGTCGAAAGCGAACGGGTGGTGAGACATCGGATAATTGGAAATTCGGATCCGGTGTTAAATGCGGAACGCTTTCTTGAATTCGGGATCTTGGGGTTTTGAGATTTTTCTTAGACATTGTAAATTAATATGAGAAGTATAAGAGAAAAGTAGTTTGAATTTGTGTATAAAATGATAAAATGAATAGGGTATTTATAATGTAAAGGGTTAAAAATGTTTTTTTAATATCAAACGGTAAGGTTTTTGTTTGTTTATGGAGTGTCAAGTCGGTCGGCCCTGCGACAAGTCTCCTTCTTTTGCCATCGACCGACCTTCAGCCTACAGTGGGTGACCTTCAGCCAACCAACATAAACGCGCATAGTTGACCGACCATTGTGAGCAGCCTAAAAGCACCACCATGCATGTATGTGTTATTCATCGGTTGAGCTCAAATCAAGAATGCCCTTTCTTTGCAACTTGTTTCTTCTTAATTGTGTTCGAGCATGCTTCATTTTTTATGTGGGCCCAAGCATAGAGGAACGAGCCATATCGTTTTTAGAACATTATGATCGTGCAAGAAGAAGAGCTTCAATAAACGTAGCATAACTTGGGCTCCGGGCTCCGTTTCAGGCCCATGACCAGTCGATTTGAAGTTTGGAACAAGGAGAACGCCGTGGTAAACATACCTTGTCAGTTTACGGAACTTTCGAGCCCTGAAACACTATATTTTATGAGTTATTTGCATTTTCATGTTTTTTTGGGGTTTTTTGGACATTTGCATTTAGGCTAGTTTTGCGGCCCGTTTGTCTTTTGAGGCTCATTTCAGTTTTGTACGCCTATTTAATAACCGTATTGTGTGTGTGGCTTATGAGTTCAAAGTAATATGAAAAGTCTATTTTGGCTGTCCGCTAAAAATTATTCTTGTAATCGGTATTCGTTGAATCAACGATTATTGAAAGAGTTGTTCCTGCCATTCGTGTAAATCAACATGTTCAATTAGTGTTTGTTTCGTATTTAGTCTACATCAATTTTTATTTAAACATTTGACAAAACATCTATGCGTACAAACTGTAACATGACATGAACTTTGGTTACTTTAGTCAAGTTGAGGGACAAATGTTACTTCAAGAGCACACAGTAAGGTTGTGACGGTCACTATGAGACATGGTAGATCTTAAGTGTTCCTGCTTGCTGACCACATTTTCCAATTATAGTTATGATTATTAGAGGGTAGGGTATGGTGGCTTAAGCCACAAAACAAAACGGGCCCCACAGGCTGTTACATCAGCTTTTCACTCTCACTCAAAAATACCTCTTCACTCATAACACACATTCACCTCTTCACTTGGGTCCCACCACTAACTATTTTTTTTCTTTCAGTTTTTTTCACACAAACATAATTTATTTCACACAAATTAAAAATACAAACTACAATACATTTAAAAAAAACATTGCGAAATTCAAAAATAATGCGAAAATTAAAAAAATACATCAAATTATACATAAACTAATGTTCTTGTTGATGTTGTTGCCAAAGATGCTCAATGATATTACGTTGAAGCTTTGCGTGTGTATTTTTATCACGCAGTTCTTTGTCTTTTTTTCGTCGGATATCGCATCGCTCGACCCATGTCCTTAATATATTTGGTTGGGGACAAATATAACTTTATTCGTCAAACTCGGTTAACGCATACTTTTTATCTTCTAAAATCATATTATGCAATATAATGCAAGTATGCATAACTCTGCGTAGCTTGTTGATAGTCCAAGCACGCGCCGGTTGACTTATAATACGCCAACGTCCTTGAAGGACCCCAAAAGCTCTTTCAATATCTTTTCGAGCACCTTCTTGTTTCCGTTTATATAATACATTCTTCTCTGAACTTGCAACCGTAAATGATTTAACAAAAGATGCCCATTGTGGGTAAATGTCGTCGGCTAGATAATACCCTTTTTCGAATGTAACCCCGTTACATTCAAACGGAGCCACGGGGTCGATGCCATCAAGAAGGTCGTCAAATAACGGAGAATTATTCAAAACAGTTAAATCGTTATTTGCACCTGCTACCCCAAAAAATGCATGCCAAATCCACAAATCATATGAAGCAACAGCCTCAAGCAATATAGTTGGGTACTTTTTATCACCTCTACCAAATTGCCCATGCCATGCTTTTGGGCAATTTCTCCATTCCCAGTGCATACAATCAATGCTTCCAAGCATTCCAGGAAAACCATGAATATTATTGTGTGCGGTGTATAACTTTTGAATGTCATTGAAGTCAGGTTTTCGTAAATACTTGGGCATAAACAATTCGATAACGCACATAGTAAAAAAATCTAAACAATCGCGTGCGGTATGACTACCCATTTGTAAATACTCATCTAATGAATCAGGTGTTACGCCGTATGCCAATTGGCGTATGGCGCTAGTGCATTTCATAATAACACTAAAACCGGGTATACCCGTAGCATCGGGACGGACTCTAAAGAAATCGAAATGCGGAGAAAGAGGATGGTGAGTTTCAATGTAATTTTCAATACCTGAGACTATGTCTAAAAATAGTTTACGGCTCATACGATACCGTAACCGAAAATAATAATCGGGATATTTTGGCCGAGGACCAAAATAGTCCGCCATCAACCGTGCTTCCGCTTCTACCCGTTCCCGATAGATATAGTTTCGGTGGTGCACCCGCTCTGCTTCTTCTTGTTCTTGTTGCTCTAACCGACCAAGTTCAAAAATCATGTCAAGATCTTTGAAATCTTGAACATCGGAATCATCACTTTCGTAATCACTCATTATGTTTATTGTTTGTAAGATGTAGTGTTTTGAAAGGATAGTTGTATAAAATTTGATAAAATGAGGTAGTATTTATAGTGTAAAAGTGGGTATAAATTAAAAAAGAAAAAAAAGTATTTTTTTAAAATAGCAATGGCTAATTTACAACGTATATATCTTTTGTCTTGTTGCTTCGTCGTAGAACTGGCGAGTGTGCTTCATTTTTGCAAGTGGCGAGCTTCGTCGGTATGGTGGCGAGCTAAGTGGCGAAGCCACGTCGGAGTGGCGAGTTGGCTTCGCCACCATACCCCTCCCTCTTAGTATGCAAATTCACTTAAAAAACAGAAACCTCGGATGATTTATGTATGCACATATGCACGCCGATCGATCTTAATGTTGTTACTGATAGATCCTTCATCATTGGTTGATTAATTGGGAAATAATCAATGGTTTTCACTATGCTGTTTTTGGCTCTTAGCGACTACAACCTTTAAAGACTACGGGATGTCATCACTAAAGGTCCGATGCATGACAAAAATTCCCTTTTCTTGGGCCCGTCTTTGACCAAGACTTTTAACGACTATATTTCAAACTTTTAGTGACTACATGTAGTCATTAAAGGTTCACTAGACGACAAAAAGAAAGTTAGAAAATTGTTTAACTTTGACTGTCACTTATAGTGACGGTGTGTGGTCGCTAAAAACTTTTGTGACTACAATCTGGACTTTATCGACGACATTTGTAGTCACTAAAAGCCCATAATCTAGTAGACAGAACAAAAAACATAACACTGTCATTTAGCCCTATTTCATTATCGAGTATTGACCGTGTTTTCTACACTTATGAAAATGGATTAGCGTTTACAGTTGCTGGCCTAAAGTTTTAGTTGTTAACAAATTATCAGTTTCATTAAAAGCATGCAAGTATAATAGATGAAATTTGAGTGATCTAGATCAAGACAAGATTAAGTTTACGAAACAAGATTAGCACATATATTGTTTAATCCTAATCATTACTGTTACATTTATACTTAAAATAATTTTAGAAAGATTCAAGATATCAATAATTCAAATCGAGTATCAATCTTTTCCAAAATAAAAGGATATATTCACTATTTTTTTATTTTGTTTTTTTGGGTATCCACCAACCAGGTAAAGCCCTTATGTTATGAAAGGATTCAACCAACGCTTTGATTGTCGCATAAACCCTATACATACCATATGGATGAATTACCTTCAGAAATCATCCTCGACATCTTGTCAAGAATGCCTATCGAATCTTTGGCTCGTTTTCGTTGTTTATCCAAAGTATGGTGCCAACACATTGATGATGATCCTTACATTCTAATCATTCTGGCACCCATTATCTTGTTGCATCAAAAATCTTCTCATCCATACAGAATTCGCATCCTAAGTTTGTGCAAGAAAAATAAAAAAGATATTGACTTGGAGGTGAAAAAGGACCCGCTTATGGAGTTTGAGTACTGTCCAACATTGTCAAACTACTTGTATCCTCCAGTCATGGTTCAAGGTTCTTGCAATGGGTGGCTCTTTTTATCTCTACTCTATGGTGATGAAGTTGAGACCCCAATTGTGGTCCATCCCATAAGGAAAGAACTTTACAAGGTACCGCGAATGTTGCATCGACGTGTACCAGCTAAATTATGTGGACTTGGGTTTGATGCTTCCACCAATACTTTCAAGATGGTATGTGTGATGCCCAAAAGGAACAAACAAAAGTTATACACCATGGTCCATGTATTTGGTACAAACTCATGGCGAAAGATATCCCAAGTCCCATCTTATCCCATAACCTGTCGAAGCATATTTGCTCAAGGATGTTTGTATTGGCTAGTTGTTATTGAACGCGAAGTGCCAATGGACGACGATAAATACAAAGTAATATGGTTTGATGTGACAAATGAGAAATTTGGGATGATTGATCTTCCTAGATTAACAAAGAACCGTTGGATAATGAGTGATCAATTGGTGAATCTTAATGGTGAGGTTGGATTTGCATATGCTGATTGCGACTTAAAGGTGTGGGTACTAAAGCAAGAAAAGTGGGTTATACGCTTTCAGATCAATAGAAAACCACTTGTTTCTCTTCAATCAATATGGCTTATAGGTTGTTTGAACAAGGCGGGCGACATATTAATGACAGCGAGAATAATGAACCAAACAAGGGGATCGAGAAGAGATGATGAAAGAACAGGGTTGTTTGTTTACAAACTGCAAAGCGGCATCTTGGATGAAGTCAAGATCATTGGTCAGGAAGATATTGATATCGATGATAGTGACGATATTGATGCTAGTGACGAGATACTTGTTATGGAGGGAAAAGAGTTTATACGTATCTATTAACCATGCTTTTAATGTATGACATCATCAACAATTCTTATTTGCTCAAAAACTGATTTGATATATGTAGCCGGTTCAAGTTTATTTTCTAGCTAATTTTGCTAATAAAAATAGTTTATATCACAAACATGGAGTATGCATCAAGATAATTTATATGATTCACAAAGTCAAACTAAATTAGGCAAATGGTCTGAAAATGCATCGAAGTTGTTACGTTTTCCTTTTGTAAGCTATGAGCTTTTAATTTTTCTTTTGTGTGCAAATAATTTGCTAATCTTCATATTCTAGCCATGATTAGCAAAAAATCTGACGTGGAAAATCTTAATACAAAATGGACCGTTATCTATGTTCCCCTTTAACCCTTTAACTTATTTTTTTACAAAATCACTTTACAAAAATCCCCCTTTAAAACCCTTTATTTTCCCCTATTCTCGTTTCTTAACACATCACTAACGCTTTTCCCAAATGACAACCACCACGACCACCATCTTCACCACCACACTCCTCCTCCTAATCACCACCACCTTCACCTCCACCCCAATCCTAGGCCTACACACCTTCCTTCCCAGCAATCCCACCATGACCCCCAATCATCCAAAGACACCTTCCTCCACCTCACCAACTCCTTAAAAAATCCCTCTCCTCATCTCCATCCCCCCTCACCCCTTCCTCCCTCACCTCCTTCCACGTCACCATCCCTAGCCGTAGGCTGCGAAAACACCACTAATTGCCCCGCCTTTGGTTCATGTCTCCCAACTTAGACTGCCCAGTTCAAACCCAAATGGCTGTAGCTCTTTTCAGGAGTCCTTTAAGGTGGGAGTACCATGGGAACAATAGGATTGGAGGGGCGAAAGCTGTTGGCAGGAGACGTGTGTTTGTTCAAACTGAGTTAGGTTATTTGTTGGGTATGAATATAGATAGATCTGATAATGCTCATATGGTTAAACGAAGGTTACAAATTGCTTTAAATTTTCTGATTGAAGAAAGTTCGTTGACTTTTGGAGATATGGTTTTGAATAATGATCTTAGTGTTGTTCGTAACGATTCATATACAACAGAAAGACCAAAGTGGCCCTGTTGAGATCTTGTGTCATTCGAGTAGTTTTGTGAGAATAAAACGGGTTGTAGATGAGGTTGTGATTGCAATGAAGTTGGGAGTTGATCCGATCCTTGTTATTGGGGGTCTTGGTGGTGCTTATTATTTCAGTAACAGTAGTTTATGCCGAATGATTTTGATGCTAGTGATTATGGAACCTTAAGCTTTCTTGTGTCTGCTGTTCACCGTATTGGTATATTAGATAAAAGAATTTTCAACACGGATTGACATGCTGGAAATATTTTAGTTAGAATGCTTAATAACGATGATGTTGGAAGATTTAGTGAAGTTGAACTCATACTCATTGATCATGGTTTATGTTTGCCTAAAAATTTAGAGGATTCGTATTTCGAGTGGATCCATTGGCCTCAGGCTTCAATCCTATTTTTAGAGGATGAGCTCGAGTACAAATTACGTTGGCTATACCAAACAATGGTATACCAATAACCTTTTTGTTTGCATCAATGTTATCGTTCCAAACTGTTATGGTGGTGGTACATAACAATGTCATGTTAAATATTGAGGTCCTTAATTTTAAATGAATAAGAATTGTAAATTTCGAGTTAGCATGTTGAACTCACAGTATGATATGCCCCATTTTTGTGTATGTCTTGTTATGTAGGAATTTTGTGATCTCGATGTTTTATAAGTTGATAAAATGATATTAAGAAGGGGAAATGATCCCTGCTGTAGGCAGCAGCTATCATATCTACATCATGGGCTTTTTCCCCACTTTTTAGTTCTTGGCCCGTTTACTTTTTATTTCTTGGCCCATTTATTTTGCTTACCTCGTCATCTTTTGGCCATATAACTTTCTAATTTATTCAAACCTGCTATAATACTAGTTCTAACTTTATAACATGTGGAGACTAAGAATTTTAGTAAGTCATGGTTAGTCAGTGCCTCATAATTCAGCTATGCTAACTTCTGGAATTGACCCGAACTGATAGTCACCTGCAATCTGCAACCAAGAACCATGTGAAGCATACACATCCATTAAAGATGTGCTAAATTCGACTCATTTAATGTCAAAAGTATTATAAGTGCTGCTAAATTTGATACATTTTTAGGTTTATGCTACTACCGTTGCTAGTAGAAATTGTAAAGGGCGAATATTAAGTATGATTGTTACGGTGGTTCTCGTGATATGAGTTGTAAGATTTTTAGGTATGGATTTTATTGGTTGGTCATGGTTATGGTTTTTAATTTTTCTTTGGTTAATGTTTCATTACAGAGGTAATTAGTAACATTTGATAGCTGCAAATTAAGCTATGATTATCTTATGCTCCTGTATATTTAGTCTTACGGTCAAAACATTCATTAGCTTAAATATCTGTCCATCCATTAAAACCGCAGATCAGTGGGGAAACACCCATCAAGTCGAGGTTTAGTTTCACATTTTTAGCTCACACTAACGGGTCAAATGATAAAACATTAGCTTTAAAAGAAAATTGTGAAATGGTCAAATTCCGGCTAAATATGTTTTTAATGCATCAACACATTCAAATCAGTTTCTTTACAACATCTGAATTCCATAAATTGTCTCTGCCGGTTCAATAAGAATTTTGGGAAGATATAAAACTGTTCTGAGTCAATCATAAAAATTCCCATGACGACCCATAACCCAACCCGCTTGACATATGAATTTGCCACTTCTTGTTTCAGTTTCCTTATCAGCAGGGCCTTTTTTGTTTTTTTGTTTCGGCTTACAAGCGGGGGCAATAGGAACATCGGTGAAAGATTTTATGAAGAGCTTAAACATAGGATATATGATTACATGTATCATTTGTCAGTCGAATATGCAAAGCTACTAGAAGAGTGCATGGACTTCCTATATCGTTTTGTGTACCAAAACCAAACACGTTTCTTAGCAAGATCCGCAACTTTGCCTTCAGAATCCCCTCCTTGCAAACTCCCTCGTCAAGCAAAGTGGCAAATTGATAAAATGATACAGAACAAAACAAGAAAATTATGGATTCCCCTTAACTTTTGAAGTAATTGGTAGCTTTGTATGATATTGAGAAGCTAGAAACTGAATATATCAAGTTAGTTAAGAAACTTGTTTTAATTCCTATAGGGCAAAAACACAACCTACATATCAGATATGTAGACACTAACACAACATACGCCCCTTGTTTCAGTACCAAACGCTCCTACTGCAGCAACCCAACGCCCCTTGCTGTAGTAGTCTGTCATATTCAAACACCCTTTTTGACAGATACAGATTCTACACTACACAAATGCATATTGCAGACCACAAAGGGGAGCTGACACCATAGAAAAAAATTAGACTGAAGAACGAAACTGAAATACCAATCGATACATCTTGAAACAACATATTATAAATGTTGGAACAACCATGATTCAGAGACTATATACAAATTACATCAACAAATGGAGCAAATGGCAAGCACAGTTTATTCATCTTATACGTTACATTAAAAATAACAACATCACCGAATTGACTATAAGACAATCTTGACCTACAACATCATAGAATAACAACAAATGGAGAAAATGGCAAGCACAGTTTGGCGCCAAGTAATGGGATTGCCGCTCTTTTATTGTCAGATGGGTAATTGCAATGTATGTATTAGATTGAATTGTTATTTGGGCCAAAGAGTAAAAAGTGGCAAAAAAAAGCCCATGTTGTAGACAAACTCCCTGCTGTAGGCATCGAGGGCTATTTCTTATGGGGTGGACAATGGCTTATGCCAAAAGGCACCGAGGGTCAGGGTGTTCTCGCCAATTCACACCTTTTGTGGATTACAAACTGTAGTTGTGTATTTTTTATTGTCGCAATATATGATTACTTTTGATACTAGAAATTAAAGCTATTAAAAGGTTATCTAATTCTAGATGTAGGTATCCCTTGAGCATGCATCGATTAACCACTAAACAAGCACTATATATGCATGTGTTATTCATTTGTTGAGCTCAAATCAAGAATGCATTTCCTTGCAACTTGTTCTTTCTTAATTGTGTTGCAGGGTACTTCATATAGTTTATTTTAACATTTGATATAACATCTCCAAATTAATGTCGTAACATGATATGAAATCGGGTTACTTTAGACGACTTGAGGGACAATGTTGCTTCAAGAGCATGTAGAATAAGGTTGTTATTGTCAGTTAGTCCCTATGGGACATGGTGGATCTTGAGTTGTTCCTACTCGTTGTCCATGATTTCCAATTAAAATTAGTTAAGAACTTATGATTACTAAGATTGCAAAGTCACATAAAAAAATTGGACCTCGGATGATTTATGTATTCACATATGTGCGCAATTCAATCAATCTGAATGTAGTTACTGATATGGAAATAATCGATGGTTTTGGCAGACAAAAGAAGGAACGAAACAGTGTCATTTAGCCCTATTTGAGTATCGATTTTGTGATAATACAAGTCCCGTTATCATTTCAAACAATCATGTTCTTCACTTTAGAACAAAACACATTGATATCATATATCATTTTATCAGGGCCTATATTTTAAAAAGTAATATTGAGCTTCATTTTGTACCATACTCATTGTCAACTAGCTCATATTTTTACAAAACTTCTAGCTGAGCCTAGCTTTACTAGACTAGTAGCTGAGCTGGATATGCTCAATATTGAACAATCACTCTCTCATAAAAAAAAGCTTTAAAATACTCTAGGTTAAATATTAAATGTTTTTAAGGTAACTGAATAGTTGCATTTAGGTTGGAAGAGCAAACATTTTCAAAATTGAATTCAAACCTTTTCGGACACAAGTTACCTAACTTTTTGACAATTTTATCGCTACTCAGTTAACGCTGATCTTAAATGTATTGTATTTCTCAAGATAAAATCCTTTTAAGTGGTATAACCGATCATTTTTCACCCACATTCATATTCATATTCATCTTCTTTTTAGGATCCAAACATTTATGAGATGAGATTGACATCTCACATGAGAAAAGTGGCAAAAATTTCTGATGCTTCCAAGTCTTTGATCCCTTCCGCTGAGGGGGGTGAATGGTGATAAGGACACTGACAAGTCTTCGTCCAGGACCATTGTGCAAGACCTTACTCAGCCCAAAGCAACAACTGACAAGAAGAAAAAGAAGAAGCAAAACCCAGATTCCTATCAAGCCAAATATTCTAAAGTTGTCAAGAAAACATATTCTAAGAAACCAGTCGCTGAGACTCAACTTGCTAAGGTCTTTGTGGAAATTTCTGATTCCACCCATAGTCTAGAAGCCTCTATATCAACAAAGGAAGTAGAGCACCTGCCTGAGGCTGATGCTATCGAAAAGGTAACAATATTAAATTTAGGGGCAATGCAAGCAACCACTCTCAAAACTTCATTAGGAGAGAGTAGTGAAGATCCATGCCACCCCCGACCCAATAGAGAGTCATTGTCTACGTTTAATTTTTCCAAATTTTCTGTACACCCTAAGTCAGCACCAAGGAACAATGCACATGGATTTCTAACGCATGATGCTGACCTTGTCAATTATAGACTTTGCAAGGACCTACAATATCATGCGCATAAAAGTCAGACCGTAAGAGTACGTGAACCTCACTCGGCCTCTGGGTAACTGAATAACAAAACTTAAAGAATCCCTGGGTCTTAACCTTTGAGGAGGCAGTCTTCTTGGGACAGCGTGGTGAGCATTCCCTTCATTACAAATTCACATTTTCAACTAACACTTTTATATAAGAACCTGAATCTCAATTAGCTAATGATGTTGACATTCGGTCTCCAAGCTCTCTTTCCATTGATATTGACATGGAGGATGTCCTTTCAGACCAAGAGTCTGTGCCTAATGATGAAAGTACGTCAATGTCTAATGGAGATGATTACTCTGACAAAGTTCTTTCTCCTCAAGATGAAGTCGTGGCTGATAAAATCATTGATGAAGTGGTTGAGCTTAATAATACATCAAGTGTTGAGGTAATGAAAAAACAAAAAAAAGATATCTCTGTATCAACTGGTCATGTTTCTGCTGCTTCGATATCTAAAGTACCCTCAATCTCTGATCCTCAGCCTATTCACATCCCAAAGATGATTGATGTTCAAGAACATGCTGCAAAACACATTAAATTTGTCAAACCAATTCATGCCAGAGAATGCCAAATGTACAAGAACTTGCTGCTATACAACTTAAATCACTCAAACCAATCTATATTCATCGAATGGTTAATGTTCAGGAATTGGCAGCTAGAGATTTATCCAAGTTAAAACATGGCTCAAGGGATAAGCATCCCAGTGTTCATGCATTGGCTACCATGAAACAGTTATCATTACACACATCTTTAACATCAGCTCAAGCATTTAAATCTGGTACTTTAATGTCACCCAACCTTGGTCACTTATCTCGGACTTCATGACAGCTCACATTCATAACATTAGGAACAAGATGGAAAGCTAACTACATGCCAAGCTGAATTCTACTCTTGATGAAGTTCTTCCTAGAATGATTATTGATTCCTTAGAAGAAAAGCTCCCTGAGATTCTGTATGACACTATCAGACTCAAGTTTCTACCCATACTTACTGAATCTCTTAAGAACTTCATGCCCAAAGTCTCCATGAAGATCATAAGGGCTCTAAACTCTGAGATACCTGGTATTCTTAAACAAACAGAGAAGACTGTTAACAAGCAATTTCATGCCCTGAATAACCTAGAGGCTGAACGGTTTTGTCAACTAGAAATCTTTATGAAGAATGTTGTCACTGGGAACATTAGTGATAAGCTGGCAGACATTGCTGAACGTCTTTACTTGACCAACATACATACAAGGACTATGTTAAAAGAAGTCTTTAAAAATGGTGATCCATTAGTAGATGGGATAGAGAGGAACCTATCCCCTCCTTAGGGGGTCATAACTGCTAATTCTGGACAAGTACTTGAGCACCCTAAGCCTGAGATCTGGTTCTTCAATGTTAACTGGGATTTAAGTTTTCAAAGGATAAGTGAGTTTGAATTAGCTAGCATAGTTCAGCTGCTGAGGATACATAGACTCGTTGTTTAAGACTCTGAATTTTCAAAGGAGGTTGCTACTAATTTGATGTGGCTGATTAAATCAATCCATAATGTGGTGCAGGCTAGAGAGATAGTAGAAAAGAACTTAGATGATCACAACTTGTAAAAGATCTTTGTAATCATTGAATGAAAGTTATTATTTTGTTGATATGCATTTGTAAAATTATGTGTAAGAATTAGACTTAGTATAATTTATATCCAAACTAGCTTCAAGACCCGCCCGATGGGCGGCTAGTTTTAAGAATTTTCTTAGAAAAGAACAATTTTCGACTATAGTCTAAGATATTTACAGATATGATTCTTCTTTACTTTATTATTCAAAACAGTAATGCTAAGAGCTGACTTATATAACATATGTCCATTATAGAGAAGAAATAAAATGTACTATAAGATAAATGTATTTATGTGCAATTACATGATTATGGCATATTGGCATATCTATTACATACAAAAGAATCCAAAAGCCACATACATTTGGAACTCGTATTGGAACCCATTAAAAATGTTAATGAATAGATTTTAGAACATAAAAAAACATCCATTATCTTAAACAGAAACAGCTGACTGAAATGAAAATGTTATTGTTAAAATATAACTTGTCCTAGAATAAAAGTTCAAGGACTAATTGTGTCTTTCTCTTATTCTTGTTTTTTAGTTATATTAGAGTTTTGGAGCTTTTTGAATGAAGATGCATTGTTGAGGGACTTAAGCTGGTTTTTTTGGAAACTTGGATCTCTATATAAGTCGGATTGCAGCTATGGATATTAACTTTTCTTTTCGATTCATTGTTTTCTCTCTCAAAACCTTAAATCGTTCTATTTCTTTGTGATCATCTTGATCTCTTGTTTTTTGAGTTGTAAAACTATTATCAATCTAGATAATATGGCTATACCTGATTAGAAGTGGTAGCCTTTGTTTGATTGAGATCAGATTGTGAGATTTGTTGTTTGATCTTCTTGAATTGAGATTCAAGAAGTTGTTATCAGTTTTAATAAGATTTTTTACATGGTATTAGAGCCATGTTTATAAGATCTTGTGCTTTGATTTGTTTTGGGAAATTAAGATTTCATAAATTTTTGGGGGTTTTTAAATCTAATCGATTATTTTTCAATTAAAAGGGTTTTTTGTTAACATCTGTGTTTAATTTTTCATATCTATTGAAAAATTGGTAAAACCCTAATTTTGAAAAATTAAGGTTTGTAAATCTTAGAGAAGGTTGTTCTTTGGTGATTAAGAAAGGTTAATTACTGGTTAAATTAGGTGTTCTGGCATTGGTTATCTGTGGATTGAGAAATTTGGGTTTTAAAGATCTTGTTGATTTAGGTGTGGGTTGTTGCTGATAAATCTGCTAGCCCTCTTGACTAAGTGAATCAAGAGGATAGTCGGTTTGGTATTAATTTCCGCTGCATATCATTAAAGCTCTGTAACACCTCTTTTCCTTTCTCTTATTAGTTATAAATGTGCTTGTCTGCCCTTGATCTGCCACCTTGAGTGGTGTGAAAGCTTGGGAACTTATTTCTTCTTTATCTTGCTTGCTTTATAATTCTTATTGTTTATTTCATCATGTCTGTGCATGGTTATTCTGATCATGAGTATGAGGCTGGTGATGATCAACCTACTTTGATTAGTAAGCTTGATTTGAGTAGCCCTTTGCATCTGCATCCTAATGATTCTGCTACTCTTATTGTTATTTCTATGACACTTAAGGGAACTGAGAACTATCAAGTGTGGTCTTGTGCCATGCTTCTTGCTTTAGAGGGAAAAAACAAAACTAGTTTTATTGATGGGTCTTGTAAAAGATCTAATACTGATGAAGTTTTAGGAAGGCAATGGGATAGAGTTAATGTTGTTGTATTGGGTTGGATTTTGAACTCTATCTCTGAGGAATTGTTTTTAGGTCAAATTTTTTCTAAAAGAGCTAAACATGTTTGGGATGAATTAAAGGAAACCTATGATAAAGTAGATGGTTCTGTGACTTTTAATTTGCATCATAAGATAAATTCTTTGAGTCATAATGGCTCCTCTATTGCTGAATATTATCATAGGTTAAATGCTCTGTGGAAACAATTTGATGCTCTTGTTCAATTGCCTAGATGTACTTGTTATGCTGCTAAGGATTTTAAAAAGCATAATCAATTAATGAAACTTATGCAGTTTTTGATGGGCCTTGATGATTGTTTTATGCAAATAAGGAGTAATATTCTTTCTAGAGATGAATTGCCTGATGTTAGGAGTGCTTATGCTATTATTTCTAGTGAGGAGTCTTATAGGGTTGTTTCTAGTTCTGGTGTTGGATCTTCTCATAGATCTCAGTCTTCTATATTTAATTCTAATGTGGGAAACAGGAATAATGCTAATGTGACTAGGCCTGTTAGCAACTCCAGGCCTTCTAATGTGTCTAGACCAGTGAATATTGAAAATAGGAGACCCAATGGGGGGTCTCCCTTGGTGTGTAAGAATTATGGGTAATGGTCATATTATGGACAGGTGTTTCAAGTTAATTGGTTATCCTCCTGATTTTGGAAAAAAGAGTAATTCTTCTAATAATAAGCAGAATAATCAGAATTTTAATAGAAGATTCATTAGTAACAATAACTCTACTGGTTCTAGCTCCACCTTTTCTGATGAACAGATTTCTAAACTTCTTTCCTTAATAAAAGAAAATTCTTTGGGTGATAAAGGCAAAAGGGTTCAAGCCAATATGCCAGGTATTGTTTTCAATAACAATAAGTTTTTTAATAAAAACTTTAATAAAAATTTAGTTAATGCTATTGATATTTCTTATTTAGGAATCAAGGTTTCTCATCCTATTGGGACAAAAGCTTTGATCACTAAAGTAGGCAATCTCAATTTAACTAAATTTTTAACTTTGTATGATGTTTTGGCTGTCTTTAAATATTATGTCACTCTTGTTTCTATTCATAAGGTGGCTAGAGACAGTAAGTTTATTGTTGGATTTGATGAGTCCAAGTGTTTTTTAATGTCTCAGGATTTGATGGATGTGAAAATAATGGAGATTGGTAGACAAGTTAATGGCTTGTACTTTTTTTTATAATATGGAAGGTAATATGTTAAGATTTGAAATTTTTTCTAACAATTCTAAAATCAATTGGCATAATAGACTGGGCCACCCTTCTAATTAGGTGTTATCCATTTTAAAAAATGATTTGTTTTTTGATCAAACTAATAATGATAATATTCTTTGTGAAATTTGTCAAAAAGCTAAACAAACTAGAGAACCATTTTCTTTGAGTGAGCACAAGTCCTCTATGTTGGGTGAACTTGTGCATCTTGATCTTTGGGGTCCTTACAGGGTTGTTAGTAAGGAAGGTCATAAATATATCTTGACTATTGTTGATGACTTTACCAGGGCTGTTTGGGTTTACTTGATTAAGTCTAAAAAGGAAGTTTTTGATTGTATTTGTGCCCTTTTTAATCTAATTAAAAACCAATTTAAACAAACTATTAAGGTCTTTAGAAGTGATAATGGAATTGAGTTTATTAATCATAATTTTAAGACATTCTGTGGATCTAAAGGCATAATACATCAAACTTCTTGCTCTTATACTCCTTAACATAATGGGGTTGTGGAGAGGAAACATAGGCATCTGCTTAAGGTTGCCAGATCCCTTCTGTTTTAGGGGGAATTCCTCTGAATCTTTGGTCTAAATGTATTCTTACTGCTTGTTGTTTGACTAACAGGTTGCCCAATTTTGTACAGAAGGGAAAATGTCCTTATGAGCTTGTTTTTAATAAAAAACCTTCTTTAAAACACTTAAGGGTCTTTGGTTGTCTTTGTTTTACTACTATTCTTAACAATCATGATAAGTTTAGTAGTAGAGCTGAGAAATGTATTTTGGTTGGATATTCTTCTTTTAAAAAGGGATATAAATTGTTTAGTCTTGAAAGGAAGCAGTTTATTTTTTCAAGAGATGTAAAATTTTTTGAAAAAGTTTTTCCTTTCAAAACTAAACATGATTTTGTGGAAAAGAATAGTCAGGACTTGGATCATGTTAACTTCTTTAATGAAGTTGTTCATGAGGGTCCTGACACATCCTATGATGGTAATGGCTTAAGTGCTAGTGATCATTGTGATGTTAGCCACCCTTCTCAACCTAGCAGTCTAACAATTGACCATTATGAGAGTGATTTGGGGCACTCTTAGGGTTCCAATGCTTCTGTAAGTGAGAGTGAGAGGGCTGCAACCTCTAATAACAATACAACATTATCTGAGGATGATGTTGTTGTTAATGATACCACAGATCATGTGCATGTTTTAAATAATCAGCCTTTGAGAAGGTCTGAAAGAACTTCTGTTTTTCCTAACAAATACAATGAATGTGTTGTTGATTCTAAAGTAAAATATGGGCTTGAAAAATATGTTGGATACTCAAACTTAACTTCTGAAAATTTTTGTTTTACTACTAAATTAAACAAATCTTTTGAACCTAAAAATTATTAGGAAGCTTATAAGGATCAGCACTGGATTGAGGCAATGAATAAAGAAATGGATGCTCTTTATAGAAATGATAATTGGGAAATTTGTGACTTACCTAAAGATAGAAAATCTATAGGTGGGAAATGGGTTTTCAAAATCAAGTATAAATCAAATGGTGAAATTGAGAGATACAAAGCTAGATATGTTGTGAAAGGGTATAATCAAAAGGAGGGTATTAATTTTGATGAGACCTTTTTACCTGTTGTGAAGATTGTTACTGTTAGATGTTTGATTAATATAGCTGTGCAGAATAACTGGAGTTTATTTCAGTTAGATATTAATAATGCTTTTTTATATGGAGATCTTGATGAAACTGTTTATATGGACTTACCTGAGGGGTTCTATAGTCCTGATGATAAAAGGGTTTGCAAATTGAAAAAAACCTTTGTATGGGTTGAAACAGACTTCTAGACAATGGAATGCCAAATTAACTCAAACTTTGGTTGAGTGTGGTTTTAAGCAGAGTAAGAGTGATTATTCTCTTTTCACTAAGTCTAAAAAAGGAAATTTTCTTGCTTTGCTTGTTTATGTTGATGATATTATTGTTACTGGAAATAATGTTGATGAGATTGAGAAGTTTAAAGAGTTTTTAAGAACTAAGTTCCAAATAAAAGACTTGGGTAAACTCAAGTATTTTTTGGAAATTGAGGTTCTTGAAACTGATCTTGGAATTTGTTTGTCTCAGAGAATTGCTTAGATTTGTTAAGTGAGTATGGTTTGCTAGCTTGTAAGCCTTCTGCCACTCCTTTAGAGCAGAATTTGGCTATAAGAAATGAACCTACTGATATTGACAAGGTTTTGGATAACATTACTGAATATCAAAGGCTTATTGGGAAACTTATTTACCTGACTCATACATGGCCTGATATTTCTTATCCGGTCCATTGTTTAAGTCAGTTTATGCATAAGCCTTTGAGATCTCATATTAAGATTGCTCTAAAAGTATTGAGATACTTGAAGAGTAATCCTGGAAAAGGAGTTCATATAGTCAAGCAACCCAAAGCTTCTCTTGAAGATTTTGTAGATGCTAACTGGGCTAAGTGTCTTGCTACAAGGAAATCAGTTACTAGGTTTTGTATTAAACTAAATGGCTCTTTGATCTCTTGGAAGAGTAAGAAACAACATACTCTTGCTAAGTCTTCTATTGAAGCAGAATACAGAGCAATGGCATCTGTTACTTCTGAAGTAACTTGGATTTTGAAGATCTTGAGAGATCTTGAGTGGGATAAAGTTTTGCTTGTGAATTTGTATTGTGACAGTCAAGCTGCAATTAAAATTGCAGCTAATCCTGTCTTTCATGAGAGAAGAAAACATTTGGAAATTGATTTACACTTTGTAAGGGAAAAAGTTTTGTCTGGAGTTATTAAGACTCAAAAAATAAGCTCTGAAATTCAGCCTGCATACATTTTTACAAAAGCTTTTGATAAAAGACAACATGAAAATTTGGTTTCAAAACTAGGAATGGTTGATGTGTTCCAGGTTCAAGTTAAGGGGGGATGTTAAAATATAACTTGTCCTGGAATAAAAGTTCAAGGACTAATTATGTCTTTCTCTTATTCTTGTTTTTTAGTTATATTAGAGTTTTGGAGCTCTTTGAATGAAGCTGCATTGTTGAGGGACTTAAGCTGGTTTTTTGGAAACTTAGAGCTCTATATAAGCTGGATTGCAGTTGTGGATATTAACTTTTCTTTTTGATTTATTGTTTTCTCTCTCAAAACCCTAATTCGTTCTATTTCTTTGTGATCATCTTGATCTCTTGTTTTCTGAGTTGTAAAACTATTATCAATCTAGATAATAGGGCTATACCTGATTAGCAGTGGTAGCCTTTGTTTGATTGAGATTAGATTGTGAGATTTGTTGTTTGATCTTCTTGAATTGAGATTCAAGAAGTTGTTATCAGTTTTAATAACATTTTTTTACAGTTATAAAGAAAAAGGTTAAAGAATACTCAACAGAGTTGACTTGATATTATGATGTGAAAACACTTGTGTCGAGCATGTAACTTGAGAACCCATTTTACTTTCTTGAAGATTACTCATACTCGATGAAAGTGTCTAAAAAACTTTATAGCCTGAAAAGGGCATCCTTTATCTTAAACTTTCGTCCTAAGTTTACCTGCAACAGGTGATGTGTTTCATCATTAAGGATGTGATGTTGATGACTTTCAACCAGTTTGACTTTGACATATTTGAGTATTCGGCCCGTTCTTTTTCAGCTAAACTTTTTATATGACACGTTAAAGATAGAACATAACCTGAATGAGAGTAGTTAATCCGAAGAGCTTATTTTTGAGAGTCATTAAGATTGGTCAAACTATCAAACACAAATAAGTCATCATCTCCTTTGTCTAAAAACTCATCATTTGTGACCCCGCCTCATACTCTAAAGGATCATCAACGTGAACGTCATCGTTAACATCATCACTTATATGTTGTCGTCTTGTTTGCTTGTGTATCTGGTTATTCAACTATGCATTCAAAATGTTCGAGTTCTTCATTAGCCAACTCATTTTGAAGTACCATGCTCCTTAATAATGACAAATAGATGCAAATGATACTTATATTTAAAAGGTCATATATTGAGCTTACAAATGACAAAGAAAAGGGGCTCATAGAGGTGGTTTTGATTTAAGGAAATTAGAAAAAAGAAAGATTCATGCACAAGTGTATTGAGGCTACTGCTAAAGGGAAACCTGCACACATGATGAATATTAATATTTAAACATTTAAATTAAAGTTTTATTAGCATTGTTTCATAATTATCATAATCACCTCAGTTAAATATGAAAGAATGGGAAAAGTGTTGGCGAGTTGAATGCACTGACCTTGTGTATTTCAAATTTTCAAGCATTCTAAAAAATGAAAACTTTCAACCCAAATCCATTGACCGTCTCACTTTTCCACTACTACTATAAAACTTGAAGAAAAACAGTAAAGCATTCATTTTCTTACTTCAGGATTTGTGATGGTGCAGTGATGAATGTAACGTGAACTATAGTTGTAGTACTTGTAGGTGACAATGGTTCCAACTGAGTTGTATTTGGTGTCACTATTCTCAACCCAGTATACCACTTCATTTGAACCATGTTCTTCTGGTGTAACCAAAGAAACAATCACTCCTTTCCCTTTATGATCTCCTTGTGTTATGTGAACATTCATTCAAATGAATATTTTGTCACTAATCATATTTCTGAAGTCTAATTTTTAATGATATGAACCATTTTAAATTCGGGGATCACAAACTTATGACTTATATGACTCAATACACTGAAATAATATATAGGCAGTAGAAACTTACAGCCAAAAGGGGGTAAGTAATGAGTATTTGCAACAACAAAATTTTAGATATAACAGAATTTTAGATATCAAATAAAAACATTAAACTATGAACATAAAATATTGTATATTTCATCTGAGATAAATACTTTTTAGTGATTTAATCCTTTTAATATAAAACATTTTGGGTGACTTTTCATGTTTTATCTAAATTCACTTGCCTTGTATCTCCTATTTAGTGTCAATCCAAATAAATCATTAAAAAGTCTGAATCATAACTCTATGAAAAAAAGTTTGTATGGAATTAGAGTAGGAACCTGAATATCGAGATGAAATTAGAGTGGGAATTAAGCATTGGCCTTCATTGACCTGCACAAAGAAAGAACAAATGAATCCATTAAATATTGATACAAAAGTATGAATAAAGGCAATGCATTATGCATCACTCAACTCATTCAATAACAGTGATAACCCTAAACCATTAGTGACATAGGATCTCGGAGTAAAAGTAACATGAAAATTGAATAAATACCTTATGTCTCTCAGAATTAGACACGCTTCCTTTCGTTGGCCTGCAGAAGTACGTTCCTACTGTTGTGAATTAGGCCTGTATATTCACGAATGGAAATTTCGACCCATTATCTATGTGCCAGATAAGAGAGCAAATGAGAAGTTTCAATCCCTATGATGTCTAAAAAGTTCCAGCTCACAACTATTGTTCTAATTAAGAAAAACATTATTAGAGGTACTCTATTTAGATTATCTTTCCATTTACAAATGGAGCAATAATTTATTTGTAGGCATCATTCTTTACATAATGGAACTTATGGTTTGTAAATGAATCAACATCCTTAAGGATCAAAGTCCTTCTTATTTTGTCCACTCCAAAGATGTTAAAAGGGATACAATCTGACATTGATACTACTGTTCCAATGACATCTGCATTTTGATAATCATAAATATTAATAAAGGAAACAAATATTATGTGTGTATGAAACAACCTTAAAAAATTGTTATAATAAATTTACTCACCAACAACATCGGATTCAGAAAATTGCCTGGTGGTAAAGTTTGCAAATGGTTCAAACTTAAAACCACGTGTGTTGTTGTCAAAGTCGGCAACACGGGTGATAGTGGTGTTCTTAAAAAAATTCATCTTGTAGCGATGATTCAATAACGGATATTTGCCTCCATTATCTCCGACACCAAAATTACCGATTCGGTAACATGAACCTTCATCAATCAACAACTGAAACTTGCTGATATTTTTGTAGCCTGAACACGATTACCCTGAAATAGATATATAAATCAATTGCATATGGTTTATGAATTTCAGATATTCATAATTAATAAAACATATATGAAACACGGTTACCTTGATATTTTTGTTCCTAATTGTTAAAAAGGTAATAACTCATATAACAAACTTGTATATCTTGGAACACCATGTCTAATGCCCAAACTTTGTTAGGCCTACCAGCAGGGTGATATTTCCAAAGGCTAATGCATCTAGCCAAAACTTTAAGATCATCAAGCATAGGGTCGATGTCGCACAACTGTGTCATATTCAGTTCCATATTTTGTAATCTACAAAGATAAAAAAGAAACAAACTATCAGGGATAACAATAAAATCAATCTAAACAATACGAATCCTATTAATAAAGCTAAAGACATAGTATGATTACTGAAGTTTGATATGAGAATACTCATACATACCTTTTAAGAAAATAGAATAAGATGTAAAAATGTCTGTGAGGATTTGTGTATACGATTGACCAATTTATAGGGTGTGGATTAGGTTAACACATGATTTTAAATTTTAAAAATTTTCATCAGTCAATATGGTAATGATTTTTGCATTTAATTTGATTTTGTGAAAATCATGGTAGGTTGTTACAATCTTTATCAACTCTATTTCCGGAAATCAAGTTTATTTCATAAATTTTCAAAGTTTCCGGATTAAACATAACATTAACAAATCAAATTATCACAATAATGATATAACATCAATTGAAAAAACAAATAAAATTAATCACTAACCTTGTAAATTAATGCTTTTGAACATAACATGATTTTTGATCATTTGATTTCTTGTTAAATCATGATTAACCTTTAATCATATTTTTTTGGTCGATATATGTTGTTAGGAACACGAAAAGTGTCGGTCACTTCCATTCATATCATTAGATAGCCCGTAAAGTAATATTTGGAAACTTACTAGGCTAGTTATGCTAAATCCCATGGAAAGCCCATGGTATAAGCCCATAACCGGTGACCTATGTAAGTATATAAACCCTTTCCATGCTATAGAAAGGGTGTTGGTTGTTCATTTCTTACACATAGTAATCTAACATTTCTCTTTTCTTTCTCTCTCTAAGTGTTCATCCAACCACCTCTCTTTCTCTCTCTAAAATCTTCATTGAATCCTTACCTTGTGTATGTTAAGATATTCTATAATTGGTATCAAGAGCCATGGGGTGATTGTGTAGGTTTTGTGTGCGTTTTATAGTTTTTTTAGGCGTGTTCTTGGTTCGTTCCATATCAAAAGATATTAATCTTTTGTAGGTTTCCAACCATAAAGTTTGATACTTTCTATTTCTATTACCTTAGTATAGTCTAGTTGTACAAGAAAAGCCTTGGTAAAACTTCAAAATCTTGATCTTTTTAAGATTTTCTTTCGAAAAAGAGGGTTTTTGTACTTGACTTTGATTTCAAATTTTTCGTGTCAAAAACGTTAAATTTTATGTTTTTAAGGTTCTAATAGTCTTAGATATGTAAAAAATACAAGAAAAATCGAGTAAAAACGTCAAAAATTGAGTCTTTTTAAGATTTTTGTGTTTTGAGATTCGAAGGTGTGTAGGCGATTTATACGTAAGTTGTCAAGGCGAGTTATACATGTTTCTTAAGGCGAGTTATACGTGTTTCTTAAGGTGAGTTATACGTTTATCTTCAGGCGAGTTATACGTGTTTCTTAAGGCGAGTTATAAATGTTTCTTAAGGCGAGTTATACGTTTATCTTCAGGCGAGTTATACTTGTTTCTTAAGGCGAGTTATACGTTTATCTTCAGGCGAGTTATACCTGTTTCTTAAGAAGATTTATATGTTATATCTTCAGGCGAGTTATATGTGAATTGTTCAGGCGATTTATACTTTATAACTCAGGCGATTTATACGTTCAATCCTAAGGCGACTTATACACATTTTCTAGGCTAATTATACATCTTCTTTTAGGATATTTATAAGCTTTGCTTGGGAGATTAATACGCTTTGCTTGGGAGATTTATACACTTTCATTAGGAGAATTATACGGTTGTTCTTTGATTTGTAAAGTCTCGTGAAAATTTGTTTTCTCGGTTTTATCAAGAATTGTAAAATCCCGTGTATTCCAAAGACTCAATCACTTTAATCAAATCTCACTTTAGCACAACAACCTCCAATCACTGTACGATCATCTTTCATCTTATCACATATAAAAATCAAAATGGATTCAATTATTCTAATTGGTAAAAAGAATACTCTTGCTGAGTACATGCTACTCTCTGGTGCTGACAATCGTCCACCAATGTTGGACAAAGACCTATATGATTCTTGGAAAAGTATAATGGAGTTATACATGCTAAATAGAGAACACGGAATAATGATACTTGAATCAGTCAAACACGGTCTACTCATTTGGCCCATGATTAAAGAAAATTGGGTGACTAGGACAAAGAAATATGCTGAATTGTCTGCTACAGAGAAAATCCAAGCTAATTGTGATCTCAAGGCAACTAATATCATTCTTCAAGGTCTACCATCTGATATCTATTCAATTGTTAATCATCACAGAGTTTCCAAGGATCTACGAGAAAAAGTTCAACTTTTAATGCAAGGTACCTCTTTGACTAAACAAGAAAGAGAGTGTAAACTGTATGATGCATTTAAGTTTACTCACATCAAGAGGGAATCACTTCATCAATATTACTTGAGATTCACTCAGCTAATCAATGACATGAACATTTACAAAATGAAAATGAAGCAATTTCAAGTTAATACCAAGTTCTTAAACATTCTTCCACCTTAATGGAGTAAGTTTGTGACTGATGTCAAG
Organism: Tanacetum coccineum; assembly: GCA_026074375.1. NCBI lineage: Eukaryota > Viridiplantae > Streptophyta > Magnoliopsida > Asterales > Asteraceae > Tanacetum > Tanacetum coccineum. The sequence continues at coordinate 24,680 of BQNB010018336.1, forward strand.
CTTGTAAAAGAGTTGCATAGTACCAACTTTGATCAGCTTCATGCATATCTTGAACAACACGAGCTCCATGCCAATGAAGTCCGTCTTATGCGTGAACGCAGTCAAGATCCACTTGCATTAGTTGCAAATCATCAAATGACACCATCTCACTTCAACACTTATCAGTCTTCATACAACAATCCTCAGTTTCAACAACAATAATAGTTTTCACCATCTCAGTCTCCTTAATATGGATCAACTCATCCCACACAACATTACTCAACTCCTTATACATCCACACCACATGCAATCACTTATCCATCAGCACCGTATCCAAATGCTTACTCATCAGCTGTTCATCAAGAGGCTTGTCCACAACTATAATCTGTTCCTAAAATTAAATATATTGTCTCTACAGTTAATCAACAAACACACCTTGTTGAATTTCCTCAAATAGACTCCGGTCTAGCAGTTCATGTGTTTAAGCAAGGAGATGACCCTATTGATGCCATTAACAAAATGATGTCATTTCTGTCTACTGTCATCACATCTCGTTTCCCATCTACTAACAATCAGCTAAGAAACTCATCCAACCCAAGACAAAAAGCAAATATTCATGATGGAAGAGTGACTGTTTAACCATTTCAAGAGAGACAAAATTCTTATGTTACTAGTACTTCAGGAACAAGAACTAATACTTCGGGAACAGGAGGGAATTATTCAGGTAAACAAAGGGTTGTAAAGTGTTTTAACTGCCAAGGGGAAGGTCATATGGCAAGACAGTGCCCAAAGCCAAAGAGGAAAAGGGATGCTACATGGTTCGGGGATAAAGTTCTATTGGTTGAAGCTCAAGGAAATGGTAAAGTTCTTAATGAGAAAGAATTAGAATTCTTGGCAGACCCTGGTATTGCAGAAGGTCCAGTTACACAGTTGGTCATTACACACAATGTAGCTTACCAAGCCGATGATTTTTATGCGTATAATTCTGATTGTAATGAGATCTCTATAGCCAAAGTTGTTCTTATGGCCAATTTGTCTAGTTACGATTTAGATGTTCTCTTCGAGGTACCATACTCTAACAACACTCATAATGATATGCTAAATCAAAGTATGCAAGAGATGCCATATTCTGAACAAACTCATCTTGTGAATTATCCAGAGAATGAGATAACCAGTGATAGCAATATCATTCCTTACTCTCAGTATTTGCTTAAAACATAAAATGCAGCTGTTTAGGATACAAATTCTTCTACACAACAAGATGCCATGATATTATCTGTGTTTGAACAATTGTCGAATCAAGTAACTAATTGTAACAAGGTCAATAAGGATAATCTAATTGCCAATGAATCTCTATCTGCTGAGCTTGAAAGATATAAAGAATGGGTAAATTTGCTAGAAGAAAGACAAAATATAGATTTAAGTACTTGAGAAAAGCTTATAATAGATGATATAATTTGGCAGTTTATGGATTTTGAAAAAGAAATTAACTATCTTAAACAAACTTTTTTTGAACAATCAATGGAAAAGGAATTGTTAACAAAAACATTTGATATTTTCAAAAACGAATCCAAGGAAAAGGAAGCTAAGAATATTGATACAAAAATTGCTTTGGAAAATATAGTTAAAGAACTGGACAACATTGTTTGTAAAATGGGTAAATCCGCCCAAACTGTGCATATGCTCACGAAACCACAAGTTTTCTATGATAACAACTTGAAATAAGCTCTTAGTTTTCAAAATCCTTTCTATCTTAAGATAGCTCAGCAAATTAGGCCAATGCTTTATGATGGTAGTGTTATTGCCAAAGAAAACATTGTGATTTCAATTGATGATTCTGCAGAGACTTTGATGCTTGAAGAAGAGAGTCGATCCAAAATGCTGTTAATACAAAGTGATCCAATGGTCTTAGAAAAGAAAGTTAACACTAAACCAATTAATTATCTGAAGATTTTGGTAAACGTTTTGTCCCTCAACAAGAACTGTCTAATGGACAAGCTTTACACCCTAATTCTGACCAATCTGCTTCTTCGCTTGTCAAAATTGAGGCTCCTCGAGAACTTCCTAAGGTAAGTCTGGTTAATACAAGCCTTAAAAAGCTTAAATACCATCTTGGCCAATTTGACAATGTGGTGAAAAAGCAGATCATACCTGATGCTTTAACAAAAGGGGAATGGGGGTTTGAACACATTAAAGTTGTTTTTCAAAAAGAAATAATTCCATTTTTAAAGACTTTAAAATACATATTTAATGTTTTTGATCAAGATCTTTTAAATGAGGTAACGAAAGTTCAAACAGTTTTTAACCAGATGGAAGTTGCTGTTCAACAGTATCATGTAGACAAACAGTGTTTTGAAATTCAAAAGAAATAATTTTTGATTGAAAACAATTGATTACGCGCGAACTCACCCCTTTTTTTCTTTTATATATATATATAAATATATAAAAATACACAACAAAGGTCAGAACTCACGGATTCAAGTAAACCGGAAGCAGTGTAGAGAAACTCCGGGTCGTTATGTCCCAACGAGGCTAGAAATGGAAAATCGCAAGACGATTGATAATTTGTGTTTTAATGTCACAAGGAATGATTCGGCACTAAAATGATTTAAAAATATAAGCACTAGCACATAAAATAGCAAGAGGATAAGCTGGCAAAGTATAAACGCTAGGAAGGCAAAAAAAACACTTAAAACTTCTACATATACACAAATAAGCTGAATTAAAACTTAAGACAATCTAAATAAGTAAACTTAACTCTAATAAACAAATACAAAAAGCAATTAAGATAAATTTAAACAAGATAAACACAACTGTCTACAGTGTTAACTACCAGTACTAACTTGGAGTTAGTACTGCTAGGCTAAAGTTAGTACTGTTAGTTGTAGGATAGTAATGCTAGGCTAACAAGGACTTAAAGAAATAATAAAAAGCAACAAGCTAAAACAGAAGTTTACCCCTAACCTTATAGCACTTAGTAATTGGATTAAGCAACTAGAATAAACTAAAAATGATAAATAGCTAATAAAAGCTACAAACTGATACACTATTGAATAAAACTTTGAAAAAGGAAAAAATAAACATTAAATAAGCTTATCCCCATAATAGAATAGTAAGGAAATGTTTTTAATTAATCTAAAAGGCTAGGAATGAAATCTTATAATAAGGCAGAAATTATAAGCTGATAAGCTACGTTGAACAACCAGTACTAACAGTTAAGACTAACAGTACTAACTTGGAGTTAGTACTGGTAGTGTTAAGTTAGTGTTGTTCCAAAAAGTGAACTACCAGTACTAACTTAGAGTTAGTACTGCTAGTGTGGAGTTAATACTGTTCCTAAAATAAACCAGCAGTACTAACTTAGAGTTAGTACTGCTTGTTCAAAACGGCCTTTAACTTTTCCAAAAATCATTTTTATTTCAAACTAATTAAAAACAGATTATCAAATAACAAAGTAAAACACTTATAAGCAATTTTCAATCCATAATAAGCACTTAATTAAGCATGAATTAGTCTAGCAGTATAAAACTTAAAACCAACAGTTGTATTAAAGTAAATAGCAATTTGCAATAGATCAGTAACGTAAGAAATAGAGAGACTTTTACTACACCCTTGCCAACACAGGGCAAAACAATGAATCTAAGCTCTAGGCTTGCATAGAACAAAGTAGTGAGGAGTCCATAAGCCATCCAGAATGGCGTATCAATCCAATAAATGAAGCTTTGTCTGTGGTGTATTGAGAGTGATTTTTGTGATTTTCTCTTAACTACTTAACTTTTTAGTTTTACTTAATGAAAACAGCTTATAAGTAAGCTGTGGTAAGAGCTTTTTGAACACGACGAAGTTATTATGGTTAAGAAAACTTAACACTGGTAATGTAAGTGACTTAAAAACTTCAAACTTGCATTAATCTTGAAAATGTTACAAAGCTGAAAGTAAAAAGCTGTAAATGACTTTGAAATTTTAAACTAAGATTGAAAACTAATTAGTTACTAAAAACTAAAAAACTAGATGCCTCAAAGGCTTACAAAAAAAAAACTCTATTTATAGCCGAAGTTTTGGACTTGCAGCTTGTGCTTCTTTGGAGAGATAAAACCAGGGTGTGCTAGTTGTGTGAGGTGAAATCTTGAGCAATCCAGTTTGATTTCTTTTGAGGCTTTTTGGTGACAATCCAGCCATCGAAATGCTTTAGGAATGGAGGGTTGCCAAAACATGGGCTTTATAACAGCTGGGGGGAGAAATAGTAGGGTGGATGAAATGATTTTGGTAGGGTGTTGAGTGATTTTGCAGGGGAGAAAGTATGGAGACAACACAGGGTGCTGGGTTTTGTAATTGGCGAGATTGGGGATAAAGGGTTTATATTATACAAGTTGGGTGTGTGACAGACGAGAGGTTGAACGATGATTAAGGGTATGTTTGGTTTGTGTACAGAAAAGCCCTCCACATATTACTTTTTGTCATTCTCTTTTCCCCTTTCTTTCTTTTATAAATGTATGTTTCAAATTGGCATAATCAGCCCATGTCTTTGTTTCCTTAATAATATAACTTAGGGGTTTTGGCATTTTTGACCCCTCAAGTTATATTTTTCTTTGCTTTTTCTTCTCGGAGTTGACTTGACTTTGATTGGGCTTCGTTTTCACACACTTTTCCATCCCGTGTCCGGTTTTGTCGCTTTTTGCTTGGTTTTTTGTCTTTTTGTGAGATATCCGTTCCTGCACAACACAATTAGCAAAACAAGCATATATTTGGATGGAAGTTGTTGTTCAACAGTATCATGTAGACAAACAGTGTTTTGAAATTCAAAAGAAACAATTTTTGATTGAAAACAATCGACTCTTGGATCAAATCATTTCTTAAGATATTGTAAATATTATTGTGAATTCTTATGAGGATGCGAATACTTTTGTGAAAGTGAATTCTTCTGTTGTTATGAATGATTCTATGAATTATGTGGAAATGTGCAACAAGTGTCTGAAACTTGAAGCTGAGCTTATCAAACAACACAACATGGTTGAAAAAGATAAGTATAATAAACTTTCAAAAAGATTTTCTGAACTTGAACAACACTTCATTTCTCTTGAAATTGCAATGCAACTTAATAAAGAAATTTTTCAAAAGAATAACACACCTGTGAACCAAACTGAACCTTCATTTGATCATTTGTTTGAATTGAACAATTTGAAAGCTGAGCTTCAAGCAAAAGACATAACAATCAAAAAGTTAAAGGAAAAAATTAAACGTTTGACTAAAACTTCTACCACAAACAGTGTGAAAAGGACATAGATGAGATTGAGACCACCAATATCAAACTGGAACATAGGGTGACAAAACTAATTGCTGAGAATGAGCATTTGAAACAGACTTATAAACAACTATATGATTTAATTAAACCATCACGTGTTAGTGCTAAAGAACATGATGAATCTTTGGTTAATCAATTGAATCAAAAGTCTGTTCAAATTACTGATTTAAATGCTCAACTTCAGGAAAAAATGTTTGTTATAACAGCATTAAAAAATGATCTTAAAAATTTAAAGGAAAAGACGTAGTCGATAATACTGCACGAGTGTTAAATGCTACCACTATTGCTCCAGGAATGTATAAGCTGGACCCAGTAACTTTGGCTCCTAAGGATAAGAATAATAGGGAAGCTCACATATACTACCTTAAGCACACTATGGAACAAGCTGCTATTGGTGTTGAACAAGCTAAATCTGAAAAATCTCTTTAGAAGTACATCTTACTCAGATGTATGTGTGTCTAAGCTAATTCTAAGGGTTGCTAGGTTATGTTAGAGATACCTGCCCTGATATTCACAAACCTAGTGAGAAATTAGTTGCGGTCACGCTTATAAACAAGAAGAAAACAGTTCGATTTGTAGACACTGTCACATCATCTGGAAACATTCCCTAAGTAACTAACCGACCTATATTGTCTTCTACAGGAGTAAACCCTTCTACTAGTGCTAACGGATCAATGCCTTCTGGCAATACAAATAATGATAGGATTCCATGAAAACCAAGTAGTAATGAGAAGAATAAAGTAGAAGTCCAATCTAGAAAAGTTAAATCTAGTTTGAATAAATAGAACTCTGCTTCTAAAAATGTCTATAATGAACATGTTAAGCATCCTGTTAAAGGTGCTAAGGCTCTTTATCTAGTATGCAATGAATATTTGTTTGATGCTAATCATGCTATGTGTTTAATTAATCATGTGAATAGTATGAATGTGCGTGATAAATCTGCCTCAAAGAAAAATAAAAACATAAAACAATGGAAACCTACTAGAAAAGTGTTTAACTGTGTTGGATATAAATGGAAACCCACCGGAAGGACTTTCACCTTAGTTGAAAACGCGTGCCCTTTAACTAGGATTATCGTACTAATAAAGTACCTCTTAGGGTTCCCATTCCTCTTCAAGTAGTTGCACCCGAACATGTAGTAACTAGAGTATATACAAGGAGACCTAAAGTACCTAAATATGTTCCTAATAGCAAACCTAAGGTTGCAAAATCAATGACTGCTAACAGAATGGAACCCGGTACATCTTGGGGATCTGATACTTTAGTTGCTCTATCCTCTTCTTCTCTTATCGATTGCAGGTTGTCCAAACTGTTATGTGGTATTTGGACTCCGGCTACTCTAAGCACATGACCGGAGATCGCTCTCAGCTCACTAATTTCGTTCATAAGTTTCTCGGTATAGTTAAATTTGGTAACGACCAAGTTACAAAGATTATGGGATATGGTGATTATCATATAGGGAACATGACAATTTCAAGGGTTTATTATGTGAAAGCTAGGACACAATCCATTCTCAGTTGGTCAATTTTGCGACTCAGATCTTGAAGTAGCTTTCAGAAAACACACATGCTTCGTTCATAATCTAGAAGGCGTTGATTTACTTTTAGGATCTTGAGGAACTAACTTGTATTCTTTGTCCATTAGGGATATGATGGCGTCTTCTCCAATATGTCTCTTGTCAAAAATTACAAAGACTAAGTCATGGTTATGGCATCTTTATCTCTCTTATTTGAACTTTGGTGCTATTAATCACTTGGCCAGGCACGGTCTAGTACGTGGTCTTCCCAGACTTAAGTTTGAAAAGGACCATTTGTGTTATGTATGTGCTATGGGAAAAAGCAAGAAACAATCACATAAACCTAAATCTGAAGACACCAATCAAGAAAAACTATATCTTCTACACATGGATCTTTGCGGGCCTATGCGTGTTGCAAGTGTAAATGGGAAAAAGTACATCCTCATCATTGTGGATGATTACTCTCGGTTCACATGGGTGAAGTTTCTAGCATCAAAGGATGAAGCTCCTGATTTTATAATCAAGTTTCTGAAAATGATACAAGTAAGATTGAATGCAACTGTCAGGAACATTCGTACAGATAACGGAACTGAGTTTGTTAATCAAACCCTGCGAGACTACTATGAACAAGTTGGCATCTCTCATGAAACATCGGTTGCGCGAACTCCACAACAAAATGGTGTTGTTGAAAGGCGAAATCGTACGCTTGTTGAAGCCGCTCGTACAATGTTAATCTTCGCACAAGCTCCTTTATTTCTATGGGCCGAGGCAATTGCTACCGCATGTTACACCCAAAACCGATCCATTATACGACGACGCCATGGAAAAACTCCTTATGAGCTCTTACATGATAGAAAACCCGATTTATCCTACCTTTATGTCTTTGGTGCACTTTGCTACCCAAACAATGATAGTGAGAATTTGGGCAAATTTCAAGCTAAAGCTGATATAGGTATTTTCATTGAATATGCACCTAAGAATAAAGCTTATCGTATCTACAACCGACGTACCTGAAAAATCATTGAAACCATCCATGTCGATTTTGATGAGCTGACGGCAATGGCTTCTGAACAACTCGGTTCAGGACCCGGACTTCAATGTATGACTCCTGCAACACCCAGTTCAGGACTCGTTCCAAACCCTCCTCCTCTAGTACCGTTTGTACCACCATCGAGGCATGAATGGGATCTTGTGTTTCAACCCGTGTTTGATGAGTTCTACTCTCTTCCAACTAGCGTTGCCTCTCCAGTTCCTTTAGAAGAAGCTCCAACTCCTGTTGAGTCAACCATAGAAACTTTAAGTATTATAGCTTTTTAAGTATTCTGTCATTTTAAGCTAGATTTAGTTTATCTCATTTGCTTATTTGTGTTCTGTATAGGCTTAGTAGTGTGCTATAGCCTGTTTTAGCTTATTTCTTTTTTTTCATTTGCTTATTTACCTTAGAAAATGCAAACAGTTTTGTTTTTTATGTTAAGCACTCTGTCACTTTTAACGAGCTTATTTTTTTGTGCTTATTGTGGTTTCTAAAAAAGGTGTCTTTGTAAAAGTTGCTTATTTATTGCTTATCTAAAAAGTTGTAAAAAAATGGAAAACAAAAACGTTTAGAAATAGGGGAAGTCCCAAGTGAGCCAAGGCTCGAACCAGGGGCCTCAACCCCACCCACCAAACGTTTTAACACACACACCCCTCACCACTCTGCCCTTGGGTCTTTTCCGTTAGAAGTTGCACACTTTATTCTTTTATTACCTTTTTGGCCCATTTAGTTATAAGCCCGTTGTAGCTTTTTAACAGCTTATTTTGATAAGCTGTTATACCCAGCTTATTTTTCTTAGGATAAGCTTTGTTCAAGCTACTTTTGCTAGTTTTTTTAGAATTTTTATAATTAGTTTAGTATTTTTAATCATTTAATTTCATTAAAATAGTTTTTAATTCATAATAAATTATAAAAAAGTCAAAAAAATCTAATTCTTTTTTAGAAAATTTTCTTTTATCATTTAGGACTTAGGAAAATTAGGTTTTTTTCACAGGGTTATTTAAATTGTAATTTTGAATTTTTAAAGAACTGGGTATTAGATCCTTTTACGTTTTTCATGTTTTTAAGCTTAAATCGCTTTCGTTTTTGGTTTAGTTTAAATCTAGCAGGTCAAAGTCTACAGACAATACAAAGAATGATAGGATCCTGCAGACTTCAAGTAGTACCCAGAAGAAGAATAAAGTAGAAGACCACTCTAGGATAATTAAGTCTTGTTTGAATAAACCAATTTGTGTTGTTGAACCATCTGGAAATGCAAGTGTGCAGTATTCCAAACTAAATACAAATTATGAGCTAATGTGCGTTAAATGTAATAGTTCTATGTTTGATGCTAGACATGAACTGTGCTTTCTTAAATTTGTTTCTGATATGAATGCGAGTTCCAAATCTAAGTCTGTTAAGAAAGCTAAAAAGAAAGAAGAATGGAAACCTACAGGAAAAGTGTTTACTAAAATTGGATATAACTGGAGACCCACAGGAAGGACTTTCACTTTAGTCGGAAATGCGTGCCCTTTAACTAGGATTACCGCCACTAATAAAGTGCCTCTTAGGGAACTCATTCCTCTATAAGTAACTGCACAAGAATCTGTAGTAACTAAGATTTATACTATGAGACCTAAGGTACCTAAGACTAATGGTTCTAATAGCAAACCTAAGATTGCAAAATCTGTGATTTCTAACAAAACGGAACCCGATACATCTCGGGGATCCAATACTTTAGTTGCTTTATCTTCTTCTTTTATTGTAGATCTGAGGTTGTCTAAATTATTTTATGGTATTTGGACTCCGGATGCTCCAAGCACATGACTGGAGATCGCTCTCAGCTCACCAATTTTGTTCACAAGTTTCTTGGTACTGTCAAGTTCGGTAACGACCAGATTGGAAAGATAATAAGGTATGGTGAATATCAGATATGGAATATTATAATCTCAAGGGTTTATTATGTGGAGGGACTAGGACACAATCTATTCTCTCGGATCTTGAAGTAGCTTTTAGAAAACACACGTGCTTTGTTCGTAATCTGGAAGGTGTTTATTTACTCTTCGGATCTCAAGAAACCAACCTTTATACTTTGTCAATTGGGGATATGATGGCATCTTCTCCAATTTGTCTCTTGTCCAAAGCCTCGAAGTACAAATAGTTTTTAAACAGATGGAAGTTGCTGTTCAAAAGTATCATGTAGACAAACAGTGCTTTGAAATTCAAAAGAAACAATTTTTGATTGAAAACGATCGACTCTTGGATCAAATCATATCTCAAGATATTGTGAATATTGTTGTGAATTCTTCGTTGGATATAAATACTTCTGTAAATGTGAATTCTTTTGTTGCTATGAATGATTCTGTGAATTATATGGAAATGTGCAACAAGTGTCTCGAACTTGAAGTTGAGCTTATCAAACAACACAACATGGTGGAAAAAGATGAGTATAATAATCTTTCAAAAAGATTTTCTAAACTTGAACAACACTGTATTTCTCTTGAACTTGCAATGCAACTCAATAAAGAAAATTTTCAAAAGAATAACACATCTGTGAACCAAATTGAACCTTCATTTGATCAATTGTTTGAATTGAACAATTTGAAAGCTGAGCTTCAAGCAAAAGACACAAAAATTGAGAAGTTAAAGGCAAACATCAAACGTTTGAATAAACCTTCCACCACAAATAGTGTAAAAAATGACATAGATGAGATTGAGACCATTAACATAGAATTGGAACATAGGGTGGCAAAACTAATTGTTGAGAATGGGCATTTGAAACAGACTTATAATCAAACTTTATGCTTCATTAAAACCTCACGTGTTCGTGTGCTGAAAGAACATGTTGTATCTTTGGTTAATCAATTGGATCAAAACGTCTGTTGAAATTACTGATTTAATTGATCAACTTAGGAAAAGGTTTCTTGTCTAACAGATGGTATGTGTTTAAATATACATACCTTTGACCATTAAAAACGTGCTTAAATGACAAAAAACGTACAAAAAATACATCGTATTTGTATGTTTTGCATCTATATTGTGCAGGTAAAGGAATAATCTAGAAAGGGACAAAAACGAGACAAAACGGACAACAAAAACCGAGCATCGAATGGAAAAGAGCTTGAAAGTCAAAAAGTTCAAAGTCAAAATGTCACCAAAGTCAACCCGACAAAGTAAAGTCAAAGCCGGAAGCCGGTAATACGAAGAATTACTTAATGGGCCCCACCCTTACCCATCTAATTGGGTAGGGTCAGCCCAATTAAGGTGATATCACATTGATGACTTTACATGGTTATTAACCATTTAGAGCCCATGGACTATAACCGGCCCAATGTTAAGCCCCCATTCTTCTCCTTTAAACAAGAGTTAAGCCAAAAGGCCTCAATTGTTTAATCTGTTAAAGTCCCAGGACCACTCATGAAATAAAGACATATAACCTTGAGGGTGTTGTTCATGCCACTCCCTAAAGTTATAACACACATGAACTAAACTTGACAAACACTTTATCAATTCAAGGGCTAGTTTGCCATTTCCCCAAAACCATACCCTGATATCACCACAAAAACAGGATAGTAACAAAAACCAAACTTCCCCCATGCTAAATTTCATCATTATTATTGTTCTCGTTTTCTTTCACCCTGCAACATACAAACCAAAACATCCCTTTCCCATCACAATGGGCTCATTGCCCTGCTCGGCAATACCCTCAAGCCTCATTCGTTGAGAACATGACAAGAAAATTAAGGGCTATGATCATTTGACTTGGGCTCTACTCATATTGGATGGCTAAGATTGAGTTTGGCAACTCACTCACACAAGAAACACATCTCTCAAATGACTCATTGAAGAAACACAAGTCCAAGGACTGAAGACCTTAATGTTTTTTCTATAAATAGGACGTTTGTAAGCCAAAAGGGCACCTAGTTTAGTTTTAGTCTTTTTACAGCTTATTTAATTTACATTTTAGCTTATTGTAATCTTTTATTCAATCCTTGTACTGTTTTTAAGAATTAATGAAAAATTAAGGTTTTATGATTAAATTTTGTGTTTTTAAATTTCATGTTCCATTGTTTTAAAAGTAATCTCTTATAAGCTATTACTTACTTATTTAAGCTGTTTTACTTAAGCACTTTAAACTTTTCCCTAGTATAAAGTGTTTAAGTCCTTTTTTTACTAAAATGCCATCAAAAGGCGCTTTGGAAGATAGCAAAAGGGAAGGGAGATTATATTTGCTTTTTTATAGCTTGTCTTTGACAAGCTAAAGCTTGTAGATTAGCTTATTTATAAGCTTGTTTGCCCTGTTTAAGCAAGGGCTCTTGTAAGTTTCCATTTCTCAAATTTTAGCTTATTTACTGTAGCATAGCTTATTGTGCTTAATTTTTGCTTATTCTTGCTTATTTATGCTTAGTTATAATGTTTAATGCATATTATGCTTGTCTTGTAGTTTAAAAATCATTTTATTTTTTTAAAGTTTTTCTTATAATCTGTCAAAAATAGCTTAACTATTGCATAATCTTTAATCTTGTTGTATTTGCTTATCTGAGTATTAAAAGTTGTTCATTAGGGGTAATACTAGCTTAACAACATCTGGTATTTCAAAGTTTAAGTCTAAGTTTGTGTTTTACAAGTTAAAAATACCAAATCTGTTTTGAGAGGGGTGTTTGGGTCAAGGGACAGAGTGGGTCAAATTAGTTTAAAAACAATTTGGGTCACTTGGCCAACTTTGGCAAGCAATATTCTTAGTCAAAATTAGCTGTTTTCAAAAGTTTTATGTTTTAAAGCCTGTTTTTTAAGCTTTTCATAAAATGGCAAAATCAAAAATTTTTTTCATGTGATAACTAAAAAAGATTTAAGAGGGACTTATTTTTTTTAAGCTTTCCAAAACTAGCTTTTGAGTAGTTATTGTTTTGGGTTTGTTTTTGTGTCATAATTGCTGTATGCAAGTTTGGGTTAAGTCCTGCTTTAGTCTTTGTCATATTCTGTCAAAAATTTGGTTGTGTGTGTTTTAAAGAAAAAAAATAGCTTTTTCAATTGATTGTATGCCGCCTCTTTTATTATTTTAGGGTTCGGTGCATTTGTTTTTAAAGAATTTACAAATGAAAATGAAATAAAGATATAATTAAAAGTTTGGCCGAGTCCCATGGGCTTTCAAATAGGATAAAATCAGATTTTATCATTTTCATAATTATTATGTATTTATCTATAATTATTTTATATTAATAATATTGCATAATTAATTTATTATACATAATTCGGCATATATACCTATATTTATAATTTTAATTAATTTCCTTGTATAACATAAAGTATTTTGATCTTACAAAAATTTCATAATTACTATATATTGTATTTTCATAATTTCTATAATTAAACTGAAATTTATTTAAGCTTTTATAGATTTTCTTGCATTAGGGGTATTTTGGTAATTTTACACTTATTGAAATTTTTAGGTTTTACAAACAAGCTCTTGGTTTTCAAAATCCTTTCTATTTTAAGAAAGCTCAGCAGATTAGGCCAATGCTTTATTATGGTAGTGTTATTGCTAAGGAAACTAATGTGATTTCAATTGCTAATTCAGAAGAGACTTTGATGCTAGACGAAGAGAGTCGATCGAAAATAATTTTAAAACAAAGTGATCCAATGGTTTTAGAAAAGAAAGTTAACATTAAACCAATTAATTATGTCGAGTTAAATCGATTATTTAAAGATTTTGGTAAACGTTTTATCCCACAACAAGAACTGTCTGATGACCAAGCTTTCCGGTTACAACTTTCACACCCTAATACTGACCAATCTGCTTCTTCGTCTGTCAAAATTGAGGCTCCTCGTGAACTTCCTAAGGTAAGCCTGGTTAATACAAGTCTTAAAAAGCTTAAATACCATCTTGGCTAATTTGACAATGTGGTGAAAAAGCGAATCACGTCCGATGCTTTAACAGAAGGGGAATGGGGATTTGAACACACTAAAGATGTTTTTCTAAAAGAAATAATTCCATTTGTAAAGATCTTAAAAGACATATTTAATGTTTTTGATAAAGATCTTTTAAATGAGGTAACATAAGTACAAACAGTTTTTAACCAGATGGAAGCTGCTGTTCAATAGTATTATGTAGACAAACAGTGTTTTGAAATTCAAAAGAAACAATTTTTGATTGAAAACGATCGACTCTTGGATCAAATCATTTCACAAGATATTGTAAATATTGTTGTGAATTCTTCTGTGGATGTGAATAATTCTGTGAAAGTGAATTCTTTTGTTGTTATGAATGATTCTGAGAATTATGTGGAAATGTGCAACAAGTGTCTGGAACTTGAAGCTGAGCTTATCAAACAACATAAAAGATTTTAACTTGAACAACACTACATTTCTCTTGAAATTGCAATGCAACCCAATAAAGAAATTTTTCAAAAGAATAACACATATGTGAACCAAACTGAACCTTCATTTGATCAATTGTTTGAATTAAACAATTTGAAAGCTGAGCTTCAAGCAAAAGACACGACAATCAAGAAGTTGAAAGCATAAATTAAACGTGTCAATGAAACTTCTACCAGTGAAAGTGTGAAAAAGGACTTAGATGAAATTGAGACTATCAACATTGAACTGGAACATAGGGTGACTAAACTAATTGCTGAGAATGAGCATTTGAAACAGACTTATTAACAACTTTATGATTCAATTAAACCATCATGTGTTCATGCTAAAGAACACGCTGACTCTTTGGTTAATCAATTAAATCAAAAGTCTGTTGAAGTTACTGATTTAAATGCTCAACTATAGGAAAAATTGTTTGTCATAATAGCATTAAAAATGATCTTAGAAAATTAAAAGGAAAGGAAATTGCTGATAATGCTGCCCATGTGTTAAATGCTACCACTATTGCTCCAGGAATGTATAAACTTGACCCAGTAATTTTGGCTCCTAAGGTTAAGAATAATAGGGAAGCTCACGAATACTACCTTAAGCATACTATGGAACAAGCTGCTATTCTTAGGGAGGTAGTTGAACAAGCCAAATCACAAATCCCTTTAGATAGTACATCTTACTTAGCCTGTATGTATGTTAAGCTGATTCAAGAGTTGCTAGGTTATGTTAGAGATACATGCCCTGATATTCATAAACCTAGTGAGAAATTAGTTGCGGTCACGCCTATTAACAAGAAGAAATTAGTTTGATTTGTGGACACTGTCACATCATCAAGCAACATTCCCAATGTAACTAACAGACCACTATTGTCTTCTACAAGAGTAAACCCATCTACTAGTGCTAGCGGATCAAAGCCTTCAGGCAATACAAAGAATGATAGGATTTCGCGAACACCAAGTAGTAATGAGAAGAATAAAGTAGAAGTCCAATCTAGGAAAGTTAAATCTAGTTTGAATAAAATGAAATATGACTCTAAAAATGTCTGTAATGAACATGTTAAGCATCCTATTAAAGGTGCTAAGGCTCTTTGTTTTGTATGCAATGAATGTTTGTTTGATGCTAATCATGCAATGTGTTTGGTATGTG
>BQNB010018336.1:47500-65837 GCA_026074375.1 Tanacetum coccineum
TCAACCAACCTCTACCCGTTTATAACACACACTCTACCGCTGCGCCCTTGGGACTTTTTCGTTATAGTCCCAAGTGGTTTGGTATTTAAGGGCTTTTTAGCCCATTTAGCTTATAAGCTGTTTTAGCTTATTTAACAGCTTATTTGATAAGCTGTGTTACCCATTTTATTTTTCTTAGATCCAGCACTTATCAAGTACTTGTTGTAAATTGTTTTAGATTTTTTTTTTATAATCCGTTTAGTATTTTTTATATTTAATTTAGATCAAAATCGTTTTTAATTCATAAAAAATTATAAAATGTCAAAAAAATATATTTCTTTTTTTAAAAATTTTCTTTTATCGTTTAGGACGTAGGAAAATTAAATTTGCTTTCGTAGGGTTAAATTTTTAGAATTTCAATTTTTTAAATCCCGTTCTCGTTTTTCGTTTTTTAGCCTTATTTGCTTTCGTTTTTAGGTTTCCTGTACTTGTTTTAGCATTATTATTGTAGAATTAGGAATCCAAACCAAAAATCTTTTAAATCATTCAAAAACGCGATCACGAACTCGACCGATTCTCAATTCACGCCTCGTTGGGAAACGACCCGGGAGATTTTAGATTTTGCTTTGGTTAAAAGTAATTTCCTAGAATCTTTTGGAATACATATTCTATATATATTTGATATAATTACCCCTTGAAAAGACGGGTTATCATTTTGGCTCCACTGTCGGGGAGGTGTGAACGATTATCGTGAACGTTTGAAGATTAGTGTTTGAAGACCCTTCCCTCGTGAAGTTCTCATTCCCGTTTGTGAATATTTTCTTCTTGTTATTATAAATATATATAAATACAAAAATATTTTTTGTCTTCTTTTATTGTATATATATATAAACAAGAAAAATCAAAAATATAAAAAAATTTCCTTAAATAAGATTAAAATGCATCATCAAATCAATACTCTAAACTTTGAGTATTTCTATTAATAAGTTCCCAAACAAAAGATTTAAAACTTGCCTTTGTGTCACTTGTGAAGTTACGGTCACGTTGATTGAATAAACAACAAACTATAAGAGGGGTATAAGGAGGGTTGTTCCTACGAACTACGACCCTAAAGGAGAAGGATTTTAATAGCTTCGCGCTTTCCCGCTCCTCCGCTCCTTTGTGCATTTTTCTTTTAGAGAGCTACCGTGAAGCAAGTTGATTATCGGTTTAAGTTATTCAATCTCATTTTGTCCTTTAATAAAATATGTTGTTTAAAAAACTCAAAAAACCAAAAATAATCTCCTTTAACCTCTTTGCCATTTAATTCTTCTTCTTATCCCTCTAATTTGTTTAATTCTTTTCCTTATCCCTCTTTAATTCTATCATCATGTATGGATTTAAAGAATGTTCGTCTTGTGAAGCTTTGTATAATAAAGAACATTGTTGTTCAAATGTGAGTTCCGTTGATAATTTTGTTCGTGATCCTAATCCGAACTCTTATCCTTCCTACTCACCTTTACAACCCAAACATCGTTGTTCAATCAACGTCGTTGTTTTCATTGTGAAGATACGTTAAAAGAAGATGAATATTGTAAATGGTGTACTTGCAAGAAGTGTGGATCTGGTCTTAGTAAAGGATTTTGCATCATTTGCGCTTCAAGTAATGAAAATTCATCCATTGATGATTCTAATCCAAATTCTTTCATTGATTCTCCAAAAGTTTTCAACCAACCTCCGCAACCCCTAACTCATTCCATTGAGTCAATGAATGACAATCCTAACTTTGATGACACACATCAAGAACAAAGTGTCCACTATCAAGACCCCAGTGAAAATTTTTCACAAAGTCCTCCACAAATCAACCAAAATTGTTGTTACGGGTGTGGTGATTCGTTAGATGGTATCTTTTGTCAACGATGTACTTATGAGTCTTGTGGGAATGGTGCTCATTATGGCTATAATTGCCCGCCGAAAGTTCCGACTATCTCTAATCTGGAACCATGCAACAATCAAACCGTTGATGAGCTCCCACAAACTTTGCCAAGTTTTCATCCGACATGCTATTCTATAGATGGAAGTTCATTCACTTATGATTCCACTCCTAATTTTGTCGATGATCCTCCTAACGTTTTCAACCCACCTTCACAACCACCAACGTATTCTTGTGCGTTTTGTGGGAACGATGCTCATTATGGTCATGATTGTCACCCTTAAGTTCCGTTTATCTATAATCCGGAACCGTGTTACAATCAAGAATTTAATTTCCCACAAAATCTTCAAAGTTTTCAACAACAATATGTTTGTTGTACCCACTGTGGGGGGCCCGCATGAGACTTTTCAATGTCTACAATTGATCTTCGATGAGCCTTATTGTGAGAATTGCGGGGGACCTCATATGAGTTTTCAATGTCAACCGATGAATCAAAATTATTACGAACCTAGTCCGTGCTATGATTCTAATTCTTTCGGTTTTGACCAAATTCAACCCCCGTAGTATTCCCCAATAAAGAAATCATTGAAAGTTTGCAATCTATGTTTGAAGAATTTCGTAAACGACAGCCGGCGGCTAATATCGATCAATTACCTCCTCAAGAAATGAGTATCCAAGATATGGAGGATCTGAAGCAGCAGTATTTAGATGAAATGAAAAGTTTAATTAATGAAATTCAGATTAAGGATTATCATAATGAGAAGATTGATATTCAGTATAGAAGGGAATGTGAAATTAAGATTGGAATGAGTATTGAAATTAGGAAAAAAGAGAAAGAGCTTCTACAACAAGAGCAGGCAGCTTATGTTAGAACTTCGCAACGGTTCAGTTTTATTGACGAAGATGATGACGACGAGTATTCTTTTGCTACACAAGAATATCTCAAGAAATTCTCCTCCGCAATCACACCCGATTTACCAAAATCGGACTCTCTTATAATGGAGGATAAGCATCTCGACACGATTCCGGAAACGGAATCGGACGAATTCATAAAGTCTAGTGTTGAGAACCTTGTCCAAAACCCAAGTGAGTCCGAGGATGAATGTGAGTGTGATATGCCCGATTGTGATGATTTAAAATGATAAAATTTTCAACATTTTTCAATCCTCTCTTCGACGATTCTACCTCTAGTAAAGACAAGTCAAGTCATGAGGAGGTTATTCACGAAATAAGTTTTAAAACTTATTCAAACCCTCTTTTTGATCTTGACGAGGAAATCATTTCTAGTGAGTTTAATCCGATTCATAATGAAGACCTCGATTCTACTCCGAAAAATGATCGTTTTGATACCGAGTCTTATCTTCTTGAATCATTACTCAATCGCGATACTTTGATGGCTTCCTCTCCTAAGATTGATTCTCTCTTCGATGAGTTCGCCGGTGAACTCATAACAATTCCTCCAAGAATTGTTAATAGAGAGAACGAGGAATATATTAGTCTTTTGGAGAGGTTGCTATACGATAATTCATCTCCCCGACCGCCGGAAGATTTTCATGCTATTCCAAATACGATCATCGAGTCTCTTCCCACATTTCCTATCCCCGTTGAGGATAGTGACTCTCTTAGGGAAGAGATCGATATATTTCCCGGTCCGGATGACTCAATACCACCGGGTATTGAGAGTGATGATTACGACTCGGAAGTTGACGATAATTCTACTTCCCTTCCCGAGTTCGAATCATTTCATGTTGATTATCCCGATTCGGGAGATTCAACCATTGATGTGGTGGAAGACATCCCCGTTGATGTGCCTAATATTTTGCCCACCCATCCCACCCTTCATATGGATTTCGACTTCATTCCTTCTCATAATGATCTCGGATCCGATCTTGATGTTTCTTCTCCTTCCGGAGATAGAAACAAGATTTACGATCCGGGGATATGCATTGAAGTCGAATCCACGAGATTTCTTGCTACTCATTCCCCCGTGATTGATACTTTACTTCCATTTTCATCCGAAAATAAAGACAAAGTTTTCAATCACGGTGTTCTTGCTTCAAAGGAGAAATCTCCTCCTTCTTCATCACATCGGGGCTTTAAAGCTTCCAAGCTTTTTCATCAAAAAAGCCCGATGTTGATCTATGGAGAGAACATTCCTATCTTGGATGTTCCGTTTCTCCATTTCTATCCTCCTTGACCAACTCAAGTATGGGGGATCGAGTCAGGCTCAAGACTCGGTTAACAAAAATAAGCGCTTCGTGGGTGGCAACCCATGCTTATCCTAATATGATTATAATAGTAGTAATGAATAAGTGTGTTGTGTGAGGAGGCTCGCCTCTTCCATTTTCCGTGTTTCGTGTTTTGTGTTGTATGTCCAGGATTGCCTGGATTTTGAAGCCTCTCGTGCTCGTGGTTTTGTCCTTCGATCACTCGAGCTTCACATCCTCAGCTTCATTTTGGGAATCTAATATCCAAATCTTATCGACTAACGTTTATCTTTAAGCATATTTAATAAACGGCTTAGGATTTACGTAGAGACCCTTCTTAAAACATTGAGGACAATGTTCAGTTCTAGTATGGGGGGATCTATCGATTTGATTGTGCCTTCAAAAACAAAATAAGTGTTTTGTCACAATTTTGACTTTCCTGTTGGGTAGAATAAGAATAAATTTTGGCTCGATCGAGCGTGTTGAGCTCTAGCTTGTTCCTTAACTTTTAGACTAAGCATTCGCGGAAATTCGCGAAGGACGGAAAATGATAGAGTTAAGTGTGAGTTAGATGCTAAACAAGGATTATTTGGAAATCTTACAAGCTCATGTGTGTAATTTGTGGCTTTTTCTCCCATAAGCTCCTAATCGGACTAATAATACGTGCTATTTTTGAAAATTAAACTTAAATCAACAATTTTTGAATTTGAAATGTAGTCGATAGCAATAATTTTAGTCTTAGTTCAAATTTATACTTAAATTTTCCAAAAAGAAGTCTTCTCTATATATCGTGAAATAGAGTGTAAAATAAAAATGAAATGAAAAATGATGAAAAAATGAAAAAAGAATGATGAGTAATAATATTAAACTGTGGGCTAACAAAAGTTTGTTGTATCTTGCCGGCTCACAACCGATGTTGCAGCCTTCTAAAGAAAGCCCATAGTAAGAATAATAATCCGAGACTGATAAAAGTTTGCTGCATCTTGCCGGCTCACAACCGATGTTGCAGCCTTCTAAAAGGTCGAGGATTTCAATTATGGCAATGTTAATGTTAAGTATGTGATTTAATAAATAAGTGACATCTCTTTTTCTAAATTAAATATGCCTTCGAACTAAACTTGTTCATTTAAGTTGTGTTAGTTATTAAATAATTTATTTTTTGTTTTGTTTAATTTATTATAAACGCGAACTAAGAGTTTTTGAACCGAAGGTCATGAGTCTTCGATACTAGTTTTCTGTGGGTGTCAAAGCCAGGTCACTTACCTAAAGGTTTGGATGTGTCGAGACGAAAGTCACTACATGGATGAATCACGCCTTCAAACTCATTATTATCAGGGTGGAACGTGCAGCATAGAATTTTGCCAAAACGTTTGATCCTTGGATAAAATTCGAAATAGGACACTCACCTCATATATAATAATTGTCGGGAGTGAAAAGTTCACAAGTTATAAATATGATTAGTGTTAGCATCTTAACTTATATTTAAGGGTGATTTCGTTTTGAGCTTGGTTTGGAATAAGTGAAAAGTCAGAAACGATGAATTTATCTTTTTGGAGGCATTTTAGGATTGAAATGTTTCTTGTTCTATGATCCCTAAAAGTTATAAAATAATGAAAGACAAACATGTTAGTTAGTTGCTTAAAAAGAAAAGAACAAAAAATGAGAAAAAGGAAAAATACAAAAATATGTGTGTGAATAAGTGTAAATATTTAAAAATGGTCAAAACGGGGCTTTTCTAAGCTTTTGATTCTTTCATTCCCCTTGATGAACAATTAGCTACTTTTCGAGGGGGATTAAGGGACTTAGTTTTCTTAAGTGTTTACTTATAGCATTGCGTGAGGACACGGCCATAGTTTAGTATGGGGGATTTTGGTATGTGTTTAATTACACATACCATTTTCCATTAAAACCGGACTTAAATGACCAAAAACGTACCAAAAATACATTGTATTTGTATGTTTTTACTTATATTGTGCAGGAAACGGATATCCGACAAAAGGACAAAAAATCAAGTCAAAACGGACAAAACCGAGCACGGAATGGAAAAGCGTGAAAGTCAAAATCAAAGCCAAAAAGTCAACCCTGACAAAGTCAAAGTCAAGCCGAAGCCGAAACCGAAGAAAACTTATCGGGCCAACCCGACCCATTTTATTGGGCCAAGTCGGCCCAATAAGCCATCAAATATAAGGCTTAAACAAGCCTTATATCATTTTGGGCTTAACCAAAATGCGAAGCCTAACAACCATCAAATGGCCTGTTAGCCCAACAGCATAAACTGCTGTTATCTCATTACATCACAAGTCTAAAAGGACCATGGCTGCAAATGGCATATACAAGTTAAGGGGGCAAAACTACCAACCCCCTAAACTTGTATCACCACAAGGACGTACCATGCAACATATACATACACCATTAGGGGGCATTCTTGCCAATTCCCCAAACCTTAAACTTATACCCAGAAAACCCATTTTCCCGCCATTGTACATTGTACATCTTCTCCACACCACGTGATACTGTGTACCCTGCAAAACCAACCCCACCTTTCACCCCACAACAAAATAACATAACCCCACTCCACTAAACTCCATTTCCACCTTGGCAATCCTAGAAATCTCTATTGGTTCAAGAGTTTGAAGACTTTTTTGATGGCTGTGATTCATTGGAGTGGTGAACAAGAAAGATTAATGTTCAAGATGAAGACTTGGACTCTCTCACCAAACAAACACAACTAGCACAAGACCAAGAAGGAATTCGGCTTATATAAAGAAGCTCATTCACACAGTTGAAAAAAAAGTAAGGTAGCTTAGTTAAATTTACTTTTTAAAATGTTTTAATTTATGCTTTTAAGTCTTTTACATTTCTGTCATTTACATTTTCCAAGCATTGTAATCTTTAAATTAATGAAAATTTGAGTTTTTATGTTTATGAAAAATCTGCTTTTCTTTACCTTTATGCACTTAAGCCTTGAATTTGTTTACAAGTTTCATTTTTAAGCTCTTATAAGCTTACAAAACCAGTTTACTTTCAGTTAAGTTTTTCATTCAAAAAAAAAAAATCCTTAAGTTACTGTTTCATAGCACAAATATGGTTTCAAGCATTTTGGAGCAAGGTAAATCATGGATGGCCTTGGTTTAGTGCTTCTTGGGAAGCTTTAGGTTGGTTATAAGTTGTATTTGGTGTTTAAGTTCTAGCCAAAAGCCTTGGACCATTTGTAAGTTTCATTCTTCCATTTTTAGTCAAAATATGCCTTTATATGTTCATTTACTGCTTTTGCTTAAATCCTGCTTGTTATTGCTTTCTTAATGCTTATTATGTCTTGTTGATACTTATTTGATCTAGTTCCAAGCTGCTCTTTATCTATTTTAGCTTAAATTTGTGTTTTAGGAATTTAAAGGGGTGTTTGGAAACTAGTTTAAGCCAAAGTAAAATTTTGCTAAAATTTGTTTTGGCCATCTAAGTTCTTAAATTCCAAGTTGGAGTTACTTAAAATCTGTTTAGAGTAGTTTAAGTCAAGTTTAAATCAAGTTTAGGTTAGTTCTCAAGTTTTTATAAGCAAATGTTCATTACTGTGAAGAATTTATAGTTTTTGTATGCATTTCTTTGATTTTCAAGTTTAGAGTGTTTGAGTTGTGTTTTAGTGTCTTAAATATGTCATACTTTGAGTTCAAAATCTGGTCATACAAGGTTTAACTCTGTTTCATGTTTAAAATCAAAATGGGTCAAAACAGTTTCTTAAGTTCAAGCTATGGGTCATGTTTTTATCAATTTCAATCTGATTTTTAAGTTAGTTCTAGTTGTTTTTAATCTCTGAATTTTTGAGCATAAGCTCATTGCTGCCCCATCTTCATCTGTTTAGAGTTTTTACAAACTAATAAGCTTATTTAGTGGCTTATTTGATGGGCTGCAAAAGCCCTTTGCTTGTGTTCTTTGCACTTTCTCAAAAGAATGCTTTTTAGCTTATTTGCTTGTTTTGGTGATTCTGCTCATCCATTTTGTTTATTTTATGTTTAGACATGCTTAGTAGGTGCCTTAGGTTATTAGTGTTAGCTTTTTAGTTTTTAGGTTAGCTTATTGAACTTATTTTATAAGCCCAAAATCCAAACAGTTAAGTTCTAAAATGTCTTAGTGTTTTTTTAGCCAACTGTCAACTTAGAAGCTATATTCTGGGCTTATATGAGCTTTTCAAAAATAAGTCCAAGTTTTAAAAATGCTTATTTTTAAGTTATATAAAAGTTTGTTTTTAAATTTTTTGCAAAAGAAATGTTTTTTATAAAAAGGGGGTCACAGGGGTCGAACCTGTGACCTCCCCCCTCGCAAACCCAACACCTTTATCACCACCACCCTTAACCAGTTGCTCTATGAGCTCAATTCGTATACCCTTTCCTTTCTTTGACTTTTATAACCTTTTTGTTCATTTAAGCTACCAGCCCTTGTTTGGCTTATTAAACAGCTTATTTGATAAGCTCATTTCCAGTTTGCATTTTTCATAGCTTCTAAATACTTAAAAGTAACTTCTTGCATTTTTCGGAATTTTAGGATTAGTTTTAGTGTTTTTAATCATTTATTTTCATTAAAATCTTATTTAATTCATAATAAATACAAAAATGATCAAAAAAATATAATTCTTTTTTCTAAATTTTTTTTATCAAATAGGACTTAAGAAAATTAGATTTGCACTTGTAGGGTTAAAATTTCATAATTTAGTTTTTAGGTCCCCGATAACGTTTTTAAATTCGTAGATGCTTTCGTTTTAGGTTTAGATTCCCTTTAATTGCTTTTTCCCGTAGTTTTAGAAATCCAAATCATTTCCCTAAATCATTCAAGCACAATTCCAAACCGATTCTCGATTCTCAAATTCACGTCTCGATGGGACACGATCCGAGAAGGTTTTTAGGGTTTTTGCTTTGGTTAAAAGTGAAACTACTTTAAAAAGCCTCACGGAATACTTATCATTGATATTTTCCTTATTATTTATGTTTATATTATATATATTTATTATATATTATATATTTATATATATAGTAAAGAATTAGCAGTCAATTTTTGGCGCCGTTGCCGGGGAGGCCGTGAGACGATTATCGAGTTGAAGTTTGTTGTGCCTTGAAGACCCTTCCTTGTGAAATTCTCATTCACGTTTGTGAATATTTTCTTCTTATTATTATAAATATATAAAAATACAAAAATATTTTTCGTTTTTTTTATTGTATATATATAAAAACTAGAAAAATCAAAAATATAAAAAAATTTATCCTTAAATAAGATTAAAATGCATCATCAAATCAATACTCTAAACTTTGAGTATTTCCATTAATAAGTTCCCAAACAAAAGATTTAAAACTTGCCTTTGTGTCACTTGTGAAGTACGGCTCACCTTTGATTGATAAACAAACTATAAGAGGGGTATAAGGAGGGTTGTTCCGACGAACTACGACCCGAAAGGAGAAGGTTTTTAATAGCTTCGCGCTTTCCCGCTCATCCGCTCCTTTGTGGGTTTTCTTTTAGAGAGCTATCGTGAAGCAAGTTGATTATCGGTTTAAGTTATTCAATCTCATTTTGTCCTTTAATAAAATATGTTGTTTAAAAAAAACTCGAAAAACTAAAAATAATCTCCTTTAACCTCTTTGCCATTTAATTCTTCTTCTTATCCCTCTAATTTGTTTAATTCTTTTCCTTATCCCTCTTTAATTCTATCATCATGTATGGATTTAAAGAATGTTCGTCTTGTGAAGCTTTGTATAATAAAGAACATTGTTGTTCAAATGTGAGTTCCGTTGACAATTTTGTTCGTGATCCTAATCCGAACTCTTATCCTTCCTACTCACCTTTACAACCCCAAACATCGTCGTTCAATCAACGTCGTTGTTTTCATTGTAAAGATACGTTAGAAGAAGATGAATATTGTAAATGGTGTACTTGCAAGAAGTGTGGATCTGGTCTTAGTAAAGGATTTTGCTTCATTTGCGCTTCAAGTAATGAAAATTCATCCATTGATGATTCTAATCTAAATTCTTTCATTGATTCTCCAAAAGTTCTCAACCCACCTCCGTAACCCCTAACTCATTTCATTGAGTCAATGAATGACAATCCTAACTTTGATGTCACACCTCAAGAACAAAGTTCACTATCAAGACCCCCAGTGAAAAATTTTGCAACAAAAAATTTCACAAAGTCCACCACAAAACAAACCAAATGGGTTGTTACGGTGTGTGAATCGTAGATGGTATCTATTGTCAACGATGTACTTGTGAGTTCTTTGTGAAACGGTCTCATTTTTGGCTATATTTTGTCCGCCGAAAGTTCCGACTATCTCTAATCCGGAACCATGCAACAATCAAACCGTTGATGAGCTCCCACAAACTTTGCCAAGTTTTCATCCGACATGCTATTCTGGAGATGGAAGTTCATTCACTTATGATTCCACTCCTAATTTTGTCGATGATTCTCCTAACGTTTTCAACCCACCTTCACAACCACCGACGTATTCTTGTGAGTTTTGTGGGAACGATGCTCATTATGGTCACGATTGTCACCCTCAAGTTCCGTTTATCTATAATCCGGAACCGTGTTACAATCAAGACTTTAATTTCCCACAAAATCTTCAAAGTTTTCAACAACAATATGTTTGTTGTACCCGCTGTGGGGGCCCGCATGAGACTTTTCAATGTCAACAATTGATCTTCGATGAGCCTTATTGTGAAAACTGCGGGGGACCTCATATGAGTTTTCAATGTCAACCGATGAATCAAAATTATTACGAACCTAATCCGTGCTATGATTCTAATTCTTTCGGTTTTGACCAAATTCAACCCCCGCAGTATTCCCCCAATAAAGAAATCATTGAAAGTTTGCAATATATGTTTGAAGAATTTCGTAAACGACAGCCGGTGGCCAATATCGATCAATTACCTCCTCAAGAAATGAGTATCCAAGATATGGAGGATCTGAAGCAGCAGTATTTAGATGAAATGAAAAGTTTAATTAATGACTTACAGATTAAAGATTATCGTAATGAGAGAATAGATATTCAGTATAGAAGGGAATGTGAAATTAAGATTGATGAGCTTAAACAGAATTTCAATGGAATGAGTATTGAAATTAGGAAAAAGGAGAAAGAGCTTCTGCAACAAGAGCAGGCAGCTTATGTTAGAACTTCGCAACGGTTTAATATTTATTTACTATGATGATGACGATGACGAGGAAAGTTCTATTCCATTGAGTGACGTTATTTTTGAACTTCCTCCGTGTGTTGCAATCACACCTGTTTTATCAATCGAGGAGCCCGTTGACTCTCTTATAATGGAGGATAAGCATCTCGACACTATTCCAGAAACGGAATCAGACGAATTAATAAAGTCTAGTGTTGAGGACCTTGTCCATACCCCAAGTGAGTCCGATGGTATATCCGAATGTGAGTGTGATGTGCCCGATTGTGATGATTCTCAAACGAAAAAAATTTCAACGTTTTCCAATCCTCTCTTCGACGATTCTACCTCTAGTGATGACGAGTCAAGTCATGAGGAGGTTATTCACGAAATAAGTTTTAAAACTTATTTGAACCCTCTTTTTGATCTTGATGAGGAAATCATTTCTAGTGAGTTTAATTTGATTCATAATGAAGACCTCGATTCTACTCCAAAAAATGACCGTTTTGATACCGAGTCTTATCTTCTTGAATCATTACTCAATCATGATACTTTGATGGCTTCCTCTCTCAAGATTGATTCTCTCTTCGATGAGTTTGCCGGTGAACTCATAACAATTCCTCAAAGAATTATTAATAGAGAGCACGAGGAATATATTAGTCTTTTAGAGAGGTTGCTATACGATAATTCATCTCCCCGTCCGCCGGAAGATTTTCATGCTAATCTAAGTACGATCATCGAGTCTCTTCCCACATTTCCTATCCCCGTTGAGGATAGTGACTCTCTTAGGGAAGAGATCGATATATATCCTGGTCCGGATGACTCAATACCACAGGGTATTGAGAGTGATGAGTACGACTCGGAAGGCGACGATAATTCTACTTCCTTTCTCGAGTTCGAATTATTTCATGTTGATTATCCCAATTCGGGAGATTCAACCATTGATGTGGTGGAAGACATCCCCGTTGATGTGCCTAATATTTTGCCCACCCATCCCACCCTTCATATGGATTTCGACTTCATTCCTTCTCATAATGATCTCGGATCCGATCTTGATGTTTCTTCTCCTTCCGAAGATAGAAACAAGATTTACGATCCGGGGATATGCATTGAAGTCGAATCCACGAGATTTCTTGCTACACATTTCCTCGTGATTGATACTTTACTTCCATTTTCATCCAAAAATAAACACAAAGTTTTCAATTACGGTGTTCTTGCTTCGAAGGAGAAATCTCCTTCTTCTTCATCACATCGGGGCTTTAAAGCTTCCAAGCTTTTTCATCATAAAAGCCCGATGTTGATCTATGGAGAGGACATTCCTATCTTGGATGTCCCGTTTCTCCATTTCTATCCTCCTTGACCTGCTCAAGTATGGGGGATCGAGTCAGGCTCAAGACTCGGTTAACAAAAATAAGCGCTTCGTGGGTGGCAACCCATGCTTATCCTTATCGTTTTATTAATGAATAAGTGTGTTGTGAGGAGGCTCGCCTCTACCTTTCTCGTGTTTTGTGGTTTTTGTTGTATGTCTAGGATTGCCCCGGATTATGAAGCCTCTCGTGCTCGTGGTTTTGTCCTTCGTTCACTCGAGCTTCAATCCTTAGCATGATTATGGGAATCCAATATCCTAATCTTATCGACTAACGTTTATCTTTATGCATACTTAATAAACGGCTTTAGATTTACGTAGAGACCCTTCTTAAAACATTGAGGACAATGTTCAATTCTAGTATGGGGGGGATCTATCGATTTGATTGTGCCTGCAGCCGTTGTTTTCACGTAATCTTGTTTTTACCACCAAAATACCAAAAAAAATTCAAAAATTTAAAAAATTTCAAAAATAAAATAAGTGTTTTGTCATAATTTTTACTTTTCCTAGCTGGTAAGATATAAGAATAAATTTATGACTCGATCGATGCGTGTTTGAGCTTCTACTTTTCCCTAACTTTTAAATTTGCGAAGAACGAGAAATGATAGAGTTTTATTATGATTTTTAGATTTCTAAACAAGATTAGTTGGAAATCTTAAAAAGCTCATAAGTTCACTTTGTGCTTTCTCTCCTATAGCTTCTAAACCGACACTAATACATGCTCTCTTCTAAAATTAAACTTAAAAATCAATAATTTTTGAAGTATACGTCCGCTATCAAAATTTTTTAGTTCAAATGTTATAACTAAATTTTATAAAAAGGAATTTTCTCTATATCATGGTAATATAAAGTGTAAAAAAATTAAGAAAAATGAGGTAATAATAATAAAAACTGTAGTCTAATAAAAGTACTCTCTTGCCAGCTCACAAAACCGATATTGCATCATCTAAATCAGGCTACCATAGGAATTTATCCTGAGACTGATAAAAGTTTGTGGCATCTTGCGGCTCACACCGATGTTGCGGCATACTAAAAGTCTGAGGATGTTCATCAGTTTAAAGGATGTGAATTATATTAAGTGTAATAAACGGAATTAATAAATATAGGAGGAATATCTTTTTCTAATATAAAAATGCCTTTTAACCTAAGACTATATCTATTTAGTGTGATTTTAAGTATACTTACGTAGGAAATCCACAAGATTTGAAACCAAAGTCCCGTGAGTCTCGATACTATCTACTGTGAGGTGTCAAAAGCCCCCCCCCCTGGTTTCCCAATTAGCCGTAAGGTTAGGATGTGCCGAGACGAAAGTCGCTAAACGGGATGATCTCGCCTTCAAACTCATTACTTTTTGGTGTGGTAACGGAAGCATAGGAATTTTGCAAAACGATGTAATCCTATGGTAGAAATTTCGAATAAGCACTTCGACCTAAACATAATAATTTTGTCGTAGCGAAAAGTTTCACAGCGTACAAGTAAAAGAGTAGAGTTAGCATATTAACTTATATTTAATGTGAGTATCATTTTAAGCTTGGTTTGGAAAGTGAAAAGTCGGTGATGATGAATTTTTCTTATTTGAGCATTATTAGGATTAAAGTGCTGACTTATTCCGTTACTCTAAAATTATAAAAATAACAGAAGTCATTACAGTTTGAGTTGCTTGAATGAAATGTACCAAAAAAATGAGAAAAAGGGGAAAAATACTAACAATGTGTGGGAATAAGTGGTAAATATATAAAAATGGGTAAGAACGGGGCTTTTCAAAATTAGTGATTCTTTAATTCCCCTTGATGAACACTTAGCTACTTTTCGAGGTAATTAGTCGGGGGGGATTGAGATTCTTGGTTTTCTAAAGTGTTTACATATGGCATTGCGTGAGGACACGGCAATATCTTAGTATGGGGGATTTTGGTATGTGCTTAATTACACATACCTTTTACCTATTAAAACGAGCCTAAAGGACCAAAAACGGACATAAAATGCCAAATATACGTGTGTTTTGCTATTTATGATGTGCAGGTAACGGATATTCATAAAAGGACAAAAACGAGCCAAAACTGACAAAACCGAGCACGGGAATGAAAAGAGCGTCAAATTCAAAAAGTTAAAGTCAAAGACGAAGCCGGAAACGAAGAAATCTTATTGGGCCAACCCGTACCCAAATTAATGAGGCCAAGTCAGCCCATTAAGACTTTATCTAAAAAGTCTTACATATTAAATAAGCCCTAAACCCTTTTTAAATTATAACCGGCCCATGTTCATAAGCCCAAACCCACTTAACCAATAAACCCATTAACTCATTACATTATTGGTCCTTAAAGTTTTACATCGTTAGTCCTTTAGGACTAACAATGTTAGTCCCTCAACCTAACACCATTACCTTGTCCCCCTAACCCCGTTAACCCTTTACTTTGTTATCTCCAAAACACATTTCCTGCCCTATTTACTATTCCTGTGTCTTCAACCTGTGTCCCCAACCCCACACCCCAACCCCACACCTTAACCCAACACCACAACCTGCAAAATTGTCAAATCCACCTTGGAAATCCTGTAACTTTTAATTGGCTGATAAATTAAAGACTATAATCAATGGCTGAGATTCAAGAACGTGGAGAGCAAGATGAATGAAGGGCTATTATGAAGAATTCTCTTTCTCCCTCCCCTATAAGAACACACTACATGAGACGACCAGACTTTATTTTACATTCGGTACGTATAAATAAAACTGCCATTGCACCAGGTTTTAAATGTTAGCTTAGGAGAAGTGTGAGCCTTGTTATTACTCATTTTTAACTACTCTCCGTTACTGGGGGAACGGATGGATACGGAGTGTGTTTCCTTTCAAGGGGCATTGTGGCGAGGGGGAGTCTTGTGGGGGGGGGGATGAGGGGAGGGGGGGAGGGAGGGGGGGGATGTTTTAATGAAATTTTAGTTTTAATGTTTTATGTTAATCTGTTTTACTTTTAGGCTTCTTATTGTTAAAACCGTTTTCAAGTCTATTTTGATAAGCTCCTAAAAGCTCTTTAAACTCACTAATACTTAGTTAAGCTTGTCAATAGCTTAACTAAGTTTTCTGTTTCAAACACTCAAAACTTTGGTTAAGCTTTTGGATGATAAGCCAGAAAAGGATGGGCTTATGGGTATTTACAGCTTATTTAATAAGCTGAGCTTGTAGATTAAGCTTAAAAAAGCTATTTGATTCCTTGTTTAAGCAAGGGATAAGGTGCATTTCTCTTTTAGCTCTCTTTTATTTTTCTATCTTATATTATCTTGCCAATTGCTATTTGGCTGCTGTTTGATTATCTGCTTATCTTAGCTTATTCAATGCTTACATATGCCAATTCTTCCTTTTGTCAGCTTATTATGTTAGTCTAAAAAGCATATTTCTAAGTTTTAGAAGAGTTTAGATTATAGCTGCTTGAATTTGGTCAAAGCTGCTCAATTTAGTTTAGCTTAATAAAGTGCTTATTGGTTCTAAGTTTTTGCTCATTTTTCATTGTTAAAATTATTTAGTCATTTGTTTTCATGAATTAAAGTTTTTTTTTTCTTTTCAAATCTGGTTTAAGGATAAAAATGGAATTTTAGGTTTTTAAGGGGTGTTTGGGTTAAGTAATTTTCGCTAAGCAAATCGAGTTAGGCTGTTTTTAGTTTTCAAAATCAGTTTTAACTAGCTTTAATTTAGTCTAAAGTCTAGTTATGATAATCTTAGAGTCGGTTTTGATGAGTTTTGAAGCTTGTGGTATCAAAGGTTCTAGGCTGTAGGTTCAAGAATTGTTCAAACAGCTTGTGGATCAATTTTCATAGAAATGTTTTTAAGTTGTTTCTTTTTGTGTTCAATGTGTGTCAAATGCATTGTTATCATTCTGTCTTAAGTTTATAAAGTTAAGAAAGGCTTTTTAGTAGCTTTAAATAAAATCAGTCAAGTTCAAGCTTATTTTAGAATCTGTGTTGCATTTTTTTATAGGTAATATTTTAGCTTTAATTAGGGTAAATTTTTTGTTAAGTTTAGCTTATTAAGATAAGTACTCAATCTGTTTCAAGTTTTCCATTAGTTAAACTCATTTTTTATCCTTAAAACCTTGTTGCAAAAAGCCAATTAGCATAAAGAGTCAAAAATAAGGTGTCATGTATGCAATCTGTTTTGGTCTTAATTTCTGGCTCATTTAGTTGTCTTAATTGCTTAATCTTAGTTTTTAAATGTTCTTAGAGTCCAAGTCTTAATCTGTTTTTTTACTTTTAATCTTTAATTTTGCTTAATGAGTCTTATTTTCAAGCTTTAAAATCTGTCATAAGTGGTGTAGTCTGACATGTTCATAAACCTTTTCTAGCTTATTTCTTTAAGCTTATGACCTGAGTTCTAACTTAATTATGTTCCTTAAGTAATAGGCTTTATCTCTTTTAAATTTTTAGCTTATGTTAAGAGCTTATGTGTCTTAAAAATTAGCTAAAAATATGTCAAAGAGTCCTTGGAATCCTGTTTTTAAGTGAACCTGTTTTCTTGCTTTTAGGTCTCTTAGCTTATTGCATTTGCTTATTTCTAGTTTATTTTAGCTTATTAAGTTGAGGGTTAGGTCTGTTTTAGCTTATTTGATTTCCTTCTGGCTTTTTGAGTCCTTAAAAAAGCAAGCAGTCTTAGTTTTTAACTTGACAGTTTTAAGCCAAACTGTCATCCTTTTTGTGCTTTTTCCTAGCTTATTAATAAGCTTTAATTTTAAGTCCTTTTTAAAAGTTGTTTATCTTTGCTTATTTTAGCTTATTCAAAAAGAAAAACAAAAAAAAATGTTTTCAAAAAGAGAGGTCACAGGGGTCGAACCTGTGACCTCCCCCTTTTATACCAACATATTTAACACACACTCCTCAACCACCACCCTTGGGACTTTTCACCTGTCATTCTTTGCTACATTTAATATATAACCCTCTTTTAGCATTTTAAGCTTACAACCATTTTTAGCTTATTTCCTGCTTATTTCATTAAGCTGTTTTCACCATTTTATTTTTCCTAGATTAAGCATTGTCCAAAGTACTTTCCATAATTTTTTCATAATTTTTAAAATTAGTTTACTATTTTTTATGCATTTTTTAGATTAAATCTGTTTTTAATTCATAATAAAAAAATATAAAAGTCAAAAAAATATAATTCTTTTTTTAAAATTTTCTTTTATCATTTAGGATTTATAAAAATTAAATTTTCATTTGTAGGTTTAAAATTTTAGAATTTGGTTTTTTAAATAACGGGTTTTGAATCCCGTAATCGTTTTTAGTGTTTTAGCCTCATTTGCTTTCGTTTTTAGCGTGCCTTTACTTGTTTGTGCATTTTATTTGTAGAAATAGAAAACCAAATCAAATTTGTGATATTCAAGCATTGTTCCACAAACGTTACCTCGATTTTCCATTCACGCCTCGTCGGGATACGACCCGAGAAGGTTTTTTAGGATTTTGATTTGGTCAAAAGTAATTATCCTTTTAAAAAGCCTCACGGATTTCTTATTATTGATACTTTGCTAATTCTTATATTATATATATATATATATATATTTATATTTATATTTATATATATAGTAAAGGTATTATTTTAAGCAAATCAAGTTCTATTGGTCGAAGCTCAAGGAAATGGTAAAGTTCTGAATGAGGAAGAATTGGAATTCTTGGCCGACTGATATTTGTTTAATTGTATACTAATTTACCCGGGATTTTGCCAAATAAAAGCCAATTAAATGCCAAAAGAATAGAA
>BQNB010018337.1:0-41491 GCA_026074375.1 Tanacetum coccineum
AATCCAAGCTAAAGCAAGGTTTTAATTTCACAAGTCATTGGGGAAACGACCCGGGTGATCATTTTTTCCGGTTAAATATACGTATTATATATTATATATATCTTTTAGAGTGAGCTTTTCTTAAGAGAGACTTTAAGAAAGTTCTTAATTGCTCTTTTGGAATATTATTATATATTTTATAGCGTATAAAAACTACTATCAGTTTTTGGCGCTGTTGCCGGGGACTTGTGTTAAAGATTCCTTCGTTTACGTTTGTTGAGTTTGATTTGAAGATCATTTCGTTTACGAAAGTTATAATTTTGTTATAAAAATAAAAAAAATAAAAAAAAATATAAAAAGTAAAAAAAAATATTTTCTTTTCTTTTTAGTATAATTATCATATAAAAATAAAAAAAATCAAAAATATAAAAAAAAATTCCTAAAAAAATAAAATACACAAAGTTGGTAAAAGAACACCAACATATAATACCTTCAATTGAGGTATTATCATAAATAAGTTCCTGTGAACTTGAAAAGTTCCCAAATCGAACCAAAGATTCAAAAACTTGCCATTTGTGTCATTTACGAGGTACGGCTCATCTTAAGAAGCAATTTTTAAGAGTTGCCGTGAAGTAAGTTGATTATTTGGTTTTAAGTTGTTCTTTGTGTTATCCGTTTAAAATAGATTGTTAAAAAAAAAAAAATTCAAAAATTCAAAAATAAAAATAAAATTAGTGTAATTTTTGTTTACTTTTTAATTTCTTTATTTTAGGTGATGCGCACTCGTAATCGAAAATCGTCGAGCGACAACAATAACATCGGTTAATGTTGAGGGAACCCGTTTAGGGTTTCAATGGCGAGACAATCGTTACCATGGCTCAAACTGCGAACTGAGCTCTCATCGAGGGATACGAAGATTGCCAATTGTTGTTCCATCGATAAATGCAAATAAATTCTTGAACTCAAACAACTTTATTACATCTTGTTCAAAGTAATCAATTTTCAGGTAGGCAAAGACCTCATATCATCTCCGATTTTCAACAAGGTTACTTCTACGTTTGACACCGGACGCTTTCGAATACGTGATTAAGCTATCCCTTTGCTTTTCCTTTCTCTCTTCGAGGTGAAGCCCGGACTTGGCTAGAATAAGAACCACTCGATCGATTCTAACGTGGGATGATTTATCTGAAATGCTAAAAACCCTAATTCTTTCCACCTTCGAAAACAACTATACCTTCGAAATGAAATCACTACTTTCTTCGCAAAAACCAAATTGAAACTTTCGAACGAAGGCATGGGGATCGTTTCATAGGACTCATTCGTCAATGTCCTCATCATGGTTTCTCGGAATTACATCAACTTGATACGTTTTACAATTCTTTGAATACCAATGATCAAGATGCTTTAGATTCCGCCGCGGGTGGAAATTTTACTGATAGATGCCTCGTTCGTTGATGGTTTGAGCCATTATTGAGAGTAAAAATCCCAAGGTTCGTTATTCAAGAGTCATGCAATTGAACCAAGACGCGAGTACGAAATGCTCCTTTTTCTACTTCTACACCTTTAATTCTTTTGAATTTCAACAATCGCCGTTCTCTTGAAGGACAAATGCTATTCGAAATGAGCCGATTAGAAAAAAATGATTAGTGAAAAGAAGGTTAGACTCTGCAACCGTTCAAAGCGTTGAGGAAGTTTGTGTCACATGTGTTCAAACCTTAATTTCAACAATTGTCCATTAAACAAGGAAAGAATTTCCCGTTTTTTTTCATGATAACATTCATCAATTTCCAACAAAAACCGCCGCGTTGGCAACTTTGTTTAAAGACTTCCTCCTAATTTGGCAAATCAAATGAGTGACACCCGTTTTTAAATCAACCAATGATCAAAACAACCATGTCACAAAACCGATATCAAGAAAAACATTTCAATTCAAAGCAAAACGTGGAGTCAAATTTCAACCATAAACCGTCAAAATATTCAAGGAGCGTTTTTCAACCCCACCACTACCTAACCTCCAACAAATCAACCTTTGGTTTAATCAAGCTTTACCTCCCGTATCACAATTCAAAGGTGTGTCTAAATCGGATTTTGAAAGTTAAGCTAAGGCTATGATGCAAACATGAATAATTTGCAAATGAAGTTAGTCAGTTTTCAAAGGAACCAAATGATTTTTAAAGAGTTTACAATGGATTCTCCAAAAAAAGCAAGATGATTTTCAAAACATGATGCTAAGTTTTATGCAAAATTTATCCTACCAACCAAGCATCAAGTTCAGTACCATTACCAAGCAATTACCATTCCAAATCTAAGGAACGAGCCAGGGAATAAATTACACACGAGTTGGTGCCTCATATGATGGACTCGAATTCCACGTCAGGTGATGGAAAAGGAACCCGTCGGTGACAAAGGATACGGAGCTACCTAGCACGAATACATCCAACCTCCTTTGGTCCAAGATCAAAACCAAAGACAAGAACAATCAATGGGAGCCTCTCGTTACTCAAAAATCAAGACATAGTTTGTCTTACATTCATGACTGGCAAAGTGAAAAACTCCGTTGACTGGATGATATCCTAGCTTCCAAGTTTATGGAAATTTTCCGTAATCTTCACTTTGAGCTAAGTTTCGCGGACGCTCTCATTGATATGCCTAAGTTTGCTTCGATGTTCAAAAAGATGCTTAATAACAAAAACAAGTTAATCGAGTTAACCAAGACACCTTTGAATGAAAATTGTAGTGCGACTGTCCTCAAAAACCTTCTAGAAAAGCTAGGTGACCCCGGTCGATTTCTTATCCCATGTGATTTTTCGGAGTTTGATAATTGCTTAGCCCTAGCCGATTTAGGTGCTAGCATTAATCTCATGCCTCTTTCCATTTGGAAAAGCTTGGACTCCCGGGCCTAAATGATACTAAAATGGTGTTAGAATTAGCCGACCAAACAATTTCCAAACTAACCGGTGTAGCCGAGAATTTTTTTGTCAAGGTAGGAAAGTTCTACTTTCCATCCGATTTTGTTGTTCTTGATTTCATAGCTGATCCTCGAGTACCGTTGATACTCGGGAGACCTTTTCTTAGGACGGCTCATGCTTTAATTGATGTGTATGAAGGAGAGATAACGCTTAGAAACGATTATCAATCTTTAACTTAAATGTGTGATTCGCTTATATTTTAGTACAACAATCTCGAATCGTTGAAGAAAGTTGATCTTATTGATGTTACGTGTGAAGAATACTCACAAGAAGTTTTAGGATTTTTCGACGAAATTGCATATGGCAATCCTTCTCCCGGATACGATCCGATTGTTTCAAATTCTTCTCCGACTCTCACTCCTTTCGGGGATGGATAGCGATTTTCTACTTTTGAAGAAGCTGATACTTTCTTGCTCCTAGTCGATGAACCCAACTTCACCGAAGTTGAATGAAGCTTATTATGATAGAGGGGGACATTTCTCCTTCTCGATTATCTTCTCAATAGTGATCATTCGTCCGACACTAAAATAGGAAGGAAATTACTTACCAAGAATTAGGAAAGAGTTAAAGTTTGTAATTCCACGAATCTTCAGTCATGAACTCCTAAGGTTGAACTTAAGGACTTACCACCCTATCTCGATTATGCATTTTTAGCGTAACAACAAGTTGCTTGTCCATAATTGCCCAAAGATTTGAGTGATGATGAGAAGACCGCTCTCATAAAGGTTCTTAAATCCCGAAAGCAAGCCATTGCTTGGAAGCTCTCCGACATAAAGGGTATAAACCCATAATTTTGTTCTCATAAGATTCTAATGGAGGAGGATTACGAACCAACGGTCCAACATCAGAGAAGGGTTAATCCAAAGATCCATGATGTCATTAAGAAAGAGGTTGAAAAACTTCTTGACGCTGGATTGATTTACCCAATCTCGGATAGTCCTTGGGTGAGCAGTACACTCTTACCAATGAAGGGGGGAATAAACCGTTAGTGACCAATGTGAAAACGAATTGTGCCAATCAAGGACTGTATCGGGATGGAGATTATGCACTAGATTATCGCAAATTGAACGAAGCTCAAGGAACATGACCATGTTCCCTTTGCCATTCATGGATCAAAAATGCTTGAGTGACTCGGGATTGAATTCTATTATGTCCTCGACGGTTTTCAGGTTATTTCCAAATTCCTTATTGATCCAAAAAGACCAAGAAAAAACCAATTCACTGGCCCATACGGTTCGTTTACTTACCGCGCATACTTACTGGGCTTATGCAATGCACCATGCAACGGTTCAGAGGTGTATGATGGCAATTTGATGACATGATTGAAAAGACAATGGAAGTCTTTATGGGTGCTTTCTTGGTTTTTTTGGAAATTCTTTTTCTACGTGCCTCTCAATCTTGATCAATTGCTTAAGCGCTTTGAAGCACTTTAATTTAGCTCTAAAATTGGAAAAAAAAAAACCAATTTCATGGTTAAAGAAGTATCGTATTTGGACATAAGATCTCGAAGAAAGGAATTAAAGTCGACAAAGCCAAGATCGATGTGATTTCTAAGCTACCTCACCCAACCACCGTCAAGGGTATCCGAAGTTTTCTCGCGCATGCTGGTTTTTACCGTAGATTCATCAAAGATTTTTCAAAGATTTCTCGAAACCATATGGACCCACCTTTTATTTGGATGTAAGAAAACACCTGGTTTATCTTTTCAGAGAAGGAATGCATTTCAAGCCTTTCAGACTCTAAAAAAGAAATTAACCGAAGCTCCAATTCTAATTGCTCCAAACTGGGACCAACCTTTTGAACTCATGTGTGATTTGCTATCAGTGATTATGCAATTAGGTGCGGTTCTAGGGCAACGGATTGAGAAGCGTTTTAGACCAATTCATTATGCAAGTAAGAAATGACCGAGCGGAATCAAACTACACTACAACTGATTACAGAGATGCTTCAGTAGTATCGCTTTTTGAGAAATTTCGCATCATATCTTATTCATGAATAAAAGTGTGTTTTACACGGACCCCATTCCGCTTTAAAAATTCCTCTTAACAAGAATGATGCCAAGCAAGATTGCTTATCTGGGTTTTTTTATTCTCCAAGAATTTGATTTTAAGCGATTGATACAAAGGAGACTGGAAAAATAGTGACGATCACCTTTCACGTCTTGAAAACCCGTATGAGAATGTTTTTGATCCTAAGGAGATTAATGAGACTTTTCCTCTTGAGACATTGAATACGGTGACTTCTCATGATAACCAAAGTACTCCGTGGTTTGCCGATATAGCAAATTACCACGCGGGGAATTTTCTTATCAAAGGAATGTCAACTCAACAAAAGAGAAAGTTTTTCAAAGATGTAAAGCATTACTTTTGGGATGATCCCTATCTCTTTCGTATATGTGCGGATCAAATCATCCGTAGGTGTGTATTTGGCCAAGAAGCTCTTGAAATCCTCAAAGCTTGTCATGAAGGACCCACCGGGGGCCATCATAGTGCCAACATCACCGCTCGGAAAGTATTTGATGCCGGTTTCTTTTGGCCTACCATATATCAAGATGCCCATTCAATGATCAAATCTTGTGATGCATGTCAAAGACAAGGCAAAATTTCACATCGAGATGAGATGCCTCAAAATGCTATCCAAGTTTGTGAAATTTTTTATGTATGGGGCATTGATTTTATGGGACCTTTTCGGTCATCAAGAGGAAACAAATACATACTTGTAGCCGTCAATTATCTTTCCAAATGGGTTGAAGCCAAGGCGCTCCCCACCAATGATGCTAGAGTAGTTGTCAAATTTTTGAAATCCCTTTTCTCCATGATTCGATTGTACCAAGAGCTATCATAAACGATCGTGGGACCCATTTCTGTAACGAAAAATTTGATAAAGTTATGTCAAAATATGGAGTCACACATCATCTGTTTTATCGCTTTACCGCCCTCAAATAGTGGTCAAGTCGAGGTGACGGAATGTGGACTTTAAAAGAATCTTAGAAAAAACGGTAGAAAGAGAAAAAACCGTTTTGCTCGTGGTCCGACAAATTAGACGATGCGTTGTGGGATTTTTGAATTGCTTATAGCCTCAGATCGGATGACGCTCCTAACAGCTATTTTATGGAAAATCCTGTCACTTTCCAGTTGAAACATAGAAACAAGGCATATTGGGCTCTTAAATGCCAATTTTGATTCAAAACCGCGGCGGAGCGATCATCGGATAGCTCAGCTAATTCACAGGGGAAACCTTTTCTGAGCTCCGTGATCAAGCTTACGAAAATTCTTTAATCTACAGGAGAAAACTAGAGAATTCATGACGCCTAAGATCAAAAACCGCCATTTTTACGTTCGGTGATCGAGACTCCTCTTTAACTCCCGTTAAAGATTTTCTTGGTAAGCTTAAGTCCCGTTGGGTCTGGTCCTTTCATATAAACCGAAGTTTTTTCAATATGGCACTGCCAATTAATCTCACCCCGATGGCTCAAATTTCAAAGTGAATGCCACCGTCTAAAACATAATTTTTGAGGGGATATAGCACCATTGTTTAATTTTTTTCCCCCCAGATCGCCAAACTTCCTCTAAAGGACAAAATGAATGCAGGGATCGGTCGGCTTGCGACTCGGGTGAACACAAAAATAAGCCGCTTCGTGGGAGTTCACCCCATGCTTATCCATTTTCTATTGTTCTAATAATAATGTGTTGTGATGTGTTGAGGCTAGTCTTTTCCGATTCTTCGTGTTTGTGTTTGTACTTGTGCATTTTTGCAGGATTGAACCAACAATTTCTGAAGCCTCTCGTGTTCGGTGTTGTGTCCCGTATCACTCGAGCTTCCTATCCTTTGTTTGAAATTAGTTTGGGGAGATCCGATATCCTTTCATCTTATCGATTCACGTTTATCTTTGCATAATTCATAAACGGCTTAGATTTTTGTAGAACCCGCCTTTAAACATTGAGGACAATGTTTCGTTTTAGTTTGGGGAGGGAATCTATCGATTTGATGTTACCTGCTTATTGTTTTGTTCTCACGTACCCGTTTTCCCACAAAAATAGCAAAAATTTTAAATTTTTAAGATCTTATTTGTAGTAAAAAATAATAAAAAAAAAAAAAATATTAGTAGTTGATTAAAATAATAAGTGTTAAGACACGAATGTAGGTTTTCCGTTGGTGAGAATAAGAAGTAATTTTTAACCCGATCGAACGTGTTGAGTTCTAGCTTTCTCCCTTAACAAATAATGATGATAGTTTGTGCTAGTCTCATGTAGACTTTAAACATGCTAGACTTGAAATCATTAGTAAATGAAGACTTGTGCTAATCTCAAGTAGATTTTAAATATGCCGAGTTGGATTTTATATAGGCTAAGTATTTGCGAATTTCTTTATTAGAGATTTTAAATTGCAAAGAATAAGAGATGATAGTGTTGATTACGAATTAGGATGCTAAACAAAGTTTATTTGGAAAACTTAAAGGCTTATAAGAATAACTTGTGGTTTTTCTTCCCCGAAGTTCTTAAAATGATTAATTATACGTGTTCTCTTTAATTTTTACAAATTAGAGTTTTACTCTTAAAAGTCTAATCAACATATTTAGAGAAAAAGCTTTATCAATGAAGTCAACATCATTTGTAAATAAGAATTTTAGTTCAAGTTTATACTTTGGTTTTCTAAAACTAAACAAATTTTACAATTTGCAAAAATAATTGTGAATTTACATATTAAAAAAAAATGTAAATTGTAGTTGGGGAATAAAAAGGATGCAAGTTATAATCACTTAGTGTTATTAATTATATACAAACTCCATCGCAATAAAGTACATGGGCATTTGGTCGGTTCGCTCCGATGTTGACATGAAAGAAAGGGTGACAAGGATGTATATTTAGGGTTGGTATCATAATAAGTACACGAGCTCTTGTCGGAGGCGTGGCCGATGTGTCGTCGAAAGAAAAGTGATACCGATTCCTAGCCTAATAATGAAAATAATAATAATAATGTTGCAAGTTAGAAAATAAATAGTAAAAGTTTCATTTTTTAAAACCAAGGTATTCTTTTGAACCAAAATTTGCAAAAGTCTACAAGGCTTTTTCATTAGAAGTTCATGCGTCTCGATTATTATTCTCCGGATAGGGTATCAAAAGCCTTAGCACTTACCTGATGACGGTGGGATGCTAGAGAAGAAAGTCATTAATGGGACAAGTGAACCAACAATGGCTTAGCTAAGGAGGTTTTTGTTTGCTTTGAGTTGTGATCTTACTAAGTGATTAACATATTAGCCAAAAGCCCATGTGTAAAGCTTGGTCGGATTCAACTATCTAAATTAAATTGATTTAAATGTAAAAACAATTGAGCACACATACTTAAATATATGATTTATGTCAGGAAGAGAAATTCATAAGTTGTAATTATAAGTAGTCTTAGCATCTTAGTTTGTAATTAGCGGTGGTCTTATTTTTAAGCTTAGTATGGGAAAAGTAAAAAGTCGGGGATGACGAATTTACTTTTAGACACTTAATTGTGCTTTTTGTTCCATGATCCTAAAAATTACCACAAGGTAATGAAAACATTACATTATGTCAAAACAAGAATAAGTTGTAGTTAGATAGTCTATCAAGAAAAATCATAAAAAGAAAAAATCTTTGAAAATGGGAAATCGGGTGTTTTATAACTTGTGATCTCTTAGCTCTCTCAACAAAAATCTTTGCTACTTTTCAAAGGTTTAGTTTGGGGAAGTTTCGAGGTATTTGGTTATAAGGCATGTGATATTGCGTGAGGACACGCAATCGTTTAGTTTGGGGAATTTTGATAAGTGTAAAATACACATATCCGTTAACACCAAAAATGACCCTAAATGACCCAAAACAGACTAAAAATGGCAAAGATATGCTTGTTTTTGTGTTTTGTGTATGCAGGTACGGATATATCAAATATCACAAGAAAACCGTCAAAAACGGGCAAACACGGACACGAGGAACGGAAGAGCACAAAAGAAGCCAAGGACTCAAAGCCAAAGCCAAGAAAAGTCAACCCTTGGTCAATTCTCAGTCAACAAAAGTCAAAAACAAATGGACAAAAACTCCAAAGTTACCATTTAAGTCCCCCAAGTTCCAAAAACTACACAAATAGTCCCTTAAACCTTAAATGGGCCTTAAACCCTTAAAATTCCTACCCGGATACAAAGCCCATAACCAAAAGCCCAATACCCTAGCCCATTTACCCATTTTTATAAACCACAGGGACCATTGTTGTCGTTTCTAAAAGACCTTTTACACTACACCTTCATAAAACAAAGACAAGGACTATATTTGCCATTAGCCCAAAGTTCAAAACGAATTTTACCCTTTTCAGTTAAAAGTGGCGCCAAGAACAGGTTACTATTCACCCTCCTTCTCCAACACTTACCTCAGTTAAAACAAAGGGCAAATATTAATTAAGGGTAAAAATCGATAATTCAAGGGTTCTAGAACACAATGACAGGGTTAATTAAGTCATATCAAGGCTCCTTATTGGTTCATTCAAGTCATCAAGCCACGTGGCTATGAAGAAAGCACAAGGAATTGCTTGGTTTTACTCTTAAAGCACTCACAAAACTAGCACAAGCTGTCACATCAAAGGAATGACAGCTTGGCTATCCGTGTGACTACCACTTGATCAAACGGCTAAGAATCATTCTTCAATGATTAGTAGATTGAATGGTGATGATTGAAAGGAGCTTGAGAAGCAAGGCAAGGCCTAGAATCTTCATCAACTGGCTATAAATAGCCCTCACTATCACACACACACACCACATGTAGTAGTAGCTTAGTAGATTTTAGCTTAAATTTAGCTTATTGCAATTTCCTTTTTAAATTCAGTTGTAATTTCCTTTTAATCATGTAATCAAGTTTTATTTTAATGAAATCTAGTTCTACTCTTAAATAATCTGTCATAAGCACTTTTGTTTTTCATTCATAAGCTCTCATTTTCTCTTCAAATATTAAGCTACTGTCTTATAAGCTCTTAATAGCTCTCATAAGTCTTTAAGCTTATGAATAGATTTAAACAGTTTTAATCTTACTTAAATAATAAAAGTATATATCTTTTACCTTTGCTTTTTGGACTTATGAGCTTTTGGAAGAGAGCCCAGTTAAGGAAGTCTTCTCAAAGGACCATTATACTAGTCTTATTTCTAATAAGCCAGAGCTGTTGATTAAGCTCAATTGAGCCTTAGCTTCTGTTTAGCTGAAGCATTCTGTAAGTCTTCTATTTATTTTCTTGTCCTTTAATTTTTAGCTTAAAATTGCTTATGCTTAGATTTGCTAATTGCTTATTAATTGTGCTTATCTGTTTCATAGCATGC
Organism: Tanacetum coccineum; assembly: GCA_026074375.1. NCBI lineage: Eukaryota > Viridiplantae > Streptophyta > Magnoliopsida > Asterales > Asteraceae > Tanacetum > Tanacetum coccineum. The sequence goes on from BQNB010018337.1 coordinate 10,270, forward strand.
TTAATGGAGTTTAAATTCTACTTTAGTGCTCACTCATCAAATTTATCATCTATTTTTTTTAGCTAATCTTTAAATTCATTTTCGTCTTTAAAATCCATAAAAACCAAAAATAATTTAGCATAGTGTAGATCTTTAATTCTAGCCTAGTAATTGATTGATTTATGTTTGTTAGAGTTATTATAAGCTAGTTTTTATCTGGTAATGAGGTTTTGTTAAATGGAATTCAAATAGTTATTTGATAAATCTGTCAAAGTATTAAGGGTGTTTAGTTAAGGGATTTTGACCATCATAAGTCTATAGGATTTTGGTGTTTATCAATTTGGACAGTTGAGTTTTCCTTAGATTATCAAGTGTTAAACAAGTTTTGAGGTTAGTTTTACATTTTCAAAGCATTGTTATGGCTTGATTAAGCTTGTCTCAGCACCAGGTGACTAATTTCCTTCTTTGCTTGGTAAAAGTTTATACCAAGCCTTGGAAGGCTGATTTGTTTACAAAGTGTTTTTGCACTCTATTTGGAAGTTGCTAAATGCAGTAGTAACCACAAGGTTACTTGCATTTTGGTCTTGCACTCTTGTCAAGTGCATCAGCAGTAACCTAAGCAGTTACTACTGCTGTCATAGTTTACCTCATTTCAACTAGTATTAGTAGGATTTAGGATTAAGCTTTCATCTAGCTTGTAGTTTAGACATAGCTTAGCATAGATTTAAGCTAGTTTTTTCATTTTCAGGCTTATTTGCTTTAGTACATTTAGCTTAAAAGTTCATTAAAAAATTCACAAAAAAGACCAAAAACAGTAAGTAAATTAATTAGCTTTAATTTATAAATTTAGCTTATGATATCTGTTTTTATTACTTGAATTCAAAGTTTATAAGTAGTTAGATAATATTCCATAAGTTTAGCTTCTATCTTTGTTTATTGAGCTTTTGAGCTCTTTGTGTTTGTGCCTGAGTTAAGCTTTTAGATTTTTAATTTCAGCTAGGTTTAAGTGTTAGTGGTTTAAGTTGCTTTCCATTTCTAGTTAGTAGGCATCATTAGGATCCTAGAACAGCTTTTACTTTTTGAATTGAGCTTAAATTGAACCTTGTGCAAGCTTTTAAGTGACAATAAGCTAAAGAAGGCTCAAAAGCTTACTTTCTGTAAGCAGACATTCTTAAGCTCTTTCTGAGCTCATCTTTGAGTTATAGCTTAAACTCCTTTTATTAAAAGTTCTTAGAAATGTTGGCTTTATAAGTTTCAGCTCTTGTTTTTCAAAAATAAAAAATTGCAAAAAATAGGGTTTGCCAGACTTGAACCCACGACCTCAATGATAAATGCCCAATGCCTTAACCCTTTGCTTTAATAGCTCATCCATTCATTCTCTTCCCCATTTAATACTAGTAGACTTTTTCATTTCCTTTTTATTTTATAAGCTGTAGCTTATACAAGCTTATTTAGAGCTTATTTGTTAAGCTGTCCCCTAGGTTTTATTTTTCCTGTCATCTTTGTTGCTTTTCAGATTTTCCCTGAACTTTTTGGTTATTTTTCATTAAGTATTTTATTTTTAATCATTTTTATTAAGTTTTTAATCTCGAAAATTCATAAGAAATAGATTAAAAAAATTCATAAAAATTCAAAAAAATAGTTTTTAGTTTTAAAAAAAGTACTTGTAGGTTTACATTCAGAAAAATCATTTTCAACACTTTTAGATTTTAATTTTTATTTTTGAGCTTTTATTTTTAATTTTATAAATAGGATTTTAATTTTAAAAATAGTTAAAAATAGTTTTCTGAGTTTTTATGTTATTTTAGATTTTTCTAAGTTTAAAAATCATTTTTCTAATTTTTAGGACTTAATTTGCTATTTTTTAGATTTAATTAGTTTTTAATTCATAATAAATTCAAAAATTATCAAAAAAATATTTTTCTTTTTTCTAAAATTTTCTTTTGTCTTATTTCAGGTTTAGAAATTTAGTTTGCAATTTTAAAGTTTAATGTTGTATTATTTGCTTAATTGCCGCGTTTTATTTGTTTACCGTTAATTGTTTAAGTGTTTAATTACTCTTAATTATTCATTTTAATTGTTGCTTTTATTTAGTAGTTATAGATACTCAAAAATATCTTTTCTCTCATTTAAATCATAATCCGAGCTAAAACGTGGTTTCAATTTCACAAGTCGTTGGGGAAACGACCTGGGTGATCATACTTCCCGGTTAAATATACGAATTGTATATTATATATCTTTTATAGTGAGCTTTTCTTAAGGGAGACTTTAGGAAAGTTCTTAATTGCTCTTTTGGAAAAATTATTATATATTTTTGCGTGTATAAAAACTTCATTATCACCGGCCCATTAACTTAGGTACGGGTTGGCCCATTTATGATTTCTTCGCTTTCGGCTCCATCTTTGACTTTGACTTTGTCTTTGTTGACTTTTGAATTTTGTTGAATTTGACTTTTGACTTTGTTGACTTTTTATGCTCTTTTCGTTTCGTGCTCGGTTTTGTCCGTTTTGCTTCGTTTTTGTCCTTTTTGTTGATATCCGTTTCCTACACAATATAAATGCAAAACACACAAATACAATGTATTTTTGGTATGTTTTTAGTCTTTTAAGTTCGTTTTTATAGGCAAAGGGTATGTGTAATTAAACACATACCAGTAAGTAAATTTGCAACATTCTTGTCAGTATAGATTTTAACCATTTGAATCAATTTCTTATCATTACAATCTCTAATAAAATGATGTCTAATCTCTATACGCTTTGTTTTTGAATGAAAAATAAGATATTGTCAATAAAGATCTTGGTATGCATAAAATTGTACTCATAATTAACTAGTTGATTCTGAAACCAAAGCACTTGTCCACAAAACTTGAAGCAGCCCATATCAGCTTTTATTATGGAATTTTAAACCACTGTCAGTTTCTGCACGCCATGGATATTAATTTACATCCAAGAAATTGACAACCTCCTGTTATAGACTTCCTATCCAAGCTTGCTCCAGCATAATCACTATCAGTGTATGCTACCAAATCAAAAGGAGAATCTTTTAGATACCAAAGGCCCAATTTTGGTTGACCTTTTAAGTACCTAAAAATCCTTTTCACAGCATGAAGATGTGAAACCTTTGGATTGACTTGGTATCTAGCATAGGCACACACTGCAAACATGATGTCAGGTCTTAAAGATGTAAGATACATCAATGAACTAATCATTGACCTATACATACGAACATCAACTTCTTCACACAACTTCATCCTTGAGCAAAGCTTTTGAGTTTCCATTGGATGTGCTTGCAGTCTTGAACTTTTGTAAACTCAAAATTCTTAAAATTTTCACGCAACATATTATCTTGTATAATAAATATCCCATCCTTCTTCTGCTTCACTTGTAATCCCAAGAAGAATGTAAGTTCTCCTATAGAACTCATTTAAAATTTGTCATGCATCAACTTCTCAAATGCAATGCAGGATTTCGTCACACATGCTGTTTTTGAACGGCCACACAGTCAGATATTTATGTGACTAAATGTACCAGAATAAAATAAACAACCACACTTGAACTTATTTTGTGTGACCATTTCGGAATTTTATTGTTACACATTTGAATATTTATGTGACTAGAGGTAACTTGTATTTTTTTGTTGATTATTTAGTAACTTATAATTTGGGACGTGTGACAGATACAAATAAGTTTGAAACATTAGTCACACTATATATATATACATATGTGATAAATATATGTCACACAATTAAACAGTGTGACCAAAATCTGTATATGGTCACATGAAGTAATTGTGTATGTGGCTAAATCATATAGTCAAGTTTGTCACACATTATTTAAAAGTGACTGCTATTTTTTGCTGAATATTTAGACACATAAAGTTGAAATGTGTGACAACTGAAAAGTAAGTTTGAAGCATTAGTCACGATATACATTTAAAAGTGACAAATATATGTCACACACTTGAACAGTGTGACCAAATGTCATATATGGTCACACTAAACCATAGACATACATGATTAAGTGTAACCAAAATTCGATACATATGGTCACGTAAGTTAATATGTGTGTCTAAAGTTTAGTGTGTGTTTGCTTGCCAAAACCTAATGTGTATAGTCACATTTAATTGTAGCATGATCATGTGACTATAGACTTTACAATAGTCACACCATATCACAAATGTGTATCAAAATTATATTTATGGCTACATTATAAGGGTATTATATGTGACAAATACATTCAAAATAGTCACATTGTGAAATATTCATGTGACTATTATTTATAGCAAAATGTGAACTCAGTTATCATTAACCTTGATTTTAGTCACATTGAGTGTTTGTGTGACTAAATTCAAGATGTTATATATAGTCACATGAAGTATTTATTTAGGTGTTTAAATCATAGAGTCATATTTTATCACACATTATTTAAGTGTAGTCACAATTCGATACATATGTGTTGATCCCCTTTTATATAGATCCTTGATAAGCTTGTTAAAGCTTTAGTTATCTTAGATAAATCTAAAACAACTATGATAGAAACCTTGTAGTATATAAAGATTATGCGGAATCTAACCTTTATACACCAGAAGAATAATAAAGCAATGTAATAGTAACACAAGATCTTTCTTTTAACTCACAATATATTGAATAATTCACAAAACAACTATATGTTTTGCCTAATAGCTATTACTTTTCTATGTAAGTGTGTATCTCTAACTATGTCGTAGGGTTCCTTTTATACACCAAGGAAACCCTAATGGGCTTACAAAACACGTTAAGTGATCATGCATATCTATTCCTAATATATCCCATGCATATCATATAAGCAGTACTAACTATATAAGACTAACAGTACAAACTATATACTGGCAGTACTAATACTAACTATAACTAACAGTACTAACTATTACAACTAGCAGTACTAATGACTTAGTTTATTTTCTTCAATCTTCAGTAACAGCACAAATCTTCAAATAGCAGTACTAAGTCCTTTTTAGCAGTACTAAGTTGTAGATGTCCATAATTCCCAACAATATGGTCACACATTTCTGATAAGGGGTGAATGGTCACACATGATTTAAGGGTGACATGATAAGGGGTGTCCTGCTTATTATGCATTTGCTTATTCTAGTGCTTATTTTCCTAATTTTATTGCTAATTTGTCTTTTTATAGCTTAGTTATTAATCTGTTTGTGTTTACTAGAGCTTATGCAAATCTGTTTTAAGTTTAAAATAAAATTGCAAAATTTAAAAGGGTGTTTGACACAAGCAGCACTAACACATGTTAGTGCTGCCTAGTCACATTTGTCACTCAAATCAGTTTTAGCAAGATTTAATTCAGTTTTTAAGTCAGTTTTAATAAGTTGTTATAGGTTAAAAATCAAGTTTAAGGTTCAAAGTAACCATGGTTTGAATCTGAAGTGTTCTAGTCTAATATTCAGTTTGCTTGATTAATATCTTGATTAGTGGCATTTAGGTGTTAGTTTCATGTTTATTTTTGGTCTATTATGCAGTAGAAATTAGTTTGTTAAAGTGTGCAATTGACCTTTGTCTTTAGTCAAAAATCTGTTTAAGTTTTTAAGTCCATTTCCATAGTTTTAAAAGTCCCATCTTCAATAGCCAATTTAGATTAGAATAAGTTTGTTTTAAAGTCTGAGATTGATAATATAAGCTTATTAGGTATCAAATTTAATCTGTTTTCACTTTTTAAGTTTTTACAACAGCTTATTCTAGCTTAAACTTAGGGCTAAAATTAGCAATTTTCCAAAAACAAAAGTCAGTATATACTGATTTTAATCAGTATATACTAACTTTTTCAAGAGCTTTTTCTAGCTTATTTTCTAGGTAAATTTTCTTAATTCTAGTTTTAATTTGTTCCTAGGTTGTCAAACTTAATCTGTTTGAGCTTATTTTGTAGTTTAGCTTTCATTTGCTTAGCTTAATTTAGGGTTGCAAAAGCCCTTTTAGTCTTTTATTAAAACTTGAAAAAAAAAACCAAAATCATGTTTTTAATCAGCCTTTTTCAAAAGTCTTTTTCTAGCTTATTAGTTATTCAAATTGCTTAAATTTTGCTTTTTCTTATAGCTTGTAGTACTAACTTTATCTGTTTTTAGGTTTTATACATTAGCTTTTTTGTTTTCTAGCTTCATTTTTAGCTTAAAAGTGCCTTTGTAGGCTGTTTTATAACTTTATAGCCAAAATTGCTTATTTGATTTCTGAGCTTATGGCTTATTGGATTTGCTTAATTTGTGTTTAGGATTGCTTATTAGGTTAGGTTTAAAGTTCTAGTAGCTTATTTAGTCTAGGTTTGAGCTTATTCAAGCTTTGAAACCAAGTCAGTTTAGACTTAAAGCCCTAAAGCTTTTTAAGCATTTTGTCAGTTCTAAATAGCTTATTTTAGGTTTTTAGAAAAAGTTGTTTTACAAAAAGTGCTTATTTTAGTGTTATAAAGCTTTTTCAAAAATAAAAATGTTGGCCGTATAGGGAAGTCCCAGGTTTGAACCCGAGACCTCAACCTTAACTGCCAACACTTTAACACCAACACCCACTACCATCTCGCCCTTGGGACTTTTTCGTTAAACCTTCACACTACTTTACTTTTAAACCCTTTTTGCCATTTAAGCCTTTCAGCTCTTTTAAGCTTATTTACAACTTATTCCAAGAAGCTGTTTGCCCCATTTTATTTTTCCTAGGATTGGAATTGTTCAAAGTACTTTTCATGATTTTTTCAGATTTTTCCAAATTAGTTTAATATTTTTTATAATATTTTTAAGTTAAAACTGTTTTTAATTCATAATAAATAAAATAAAAGTCAAAAAAATTTAATTCTTTTTTCTAAAATTATTTTTACTCATTTAGGACTATTAAAAATTAAATTTGAGGTTGTAGGGTTAAAATTTTAGAATTTAGGTTTTTAAAGCTCGGGTTTTTATTCCCGTTATCGTTTTAGTGTTTCAACCTTAATTGCTTTCGTTTTTAGCTTACCTTTAATTGTTTTTGCATGTTATTTGTAGAAATAGAATCCAGATCAAAAATCTTAATTATCCAATCACTCGATCACGAATTTAACCTCGATTCTCAATTCACACCTCGTCGGGATACGACTCGGGAAGGTTTTGGATTTTACTTTGGTTAAAAGTAATTTTCTTAAAGCCTTTTTGGAATTCTTATCTTATACTATATTATAATTATATTATCCTTGTATACGTATTTGGACGTATCAAGAGTGCTTATAGAAACTGCTTATTAAACCGTGGCTTTTTCTCCCTGCTTATTTTTAACTTGTTTCACTTTTAAAATTTCGAATTTAGCAAAACTAGATAAGTTGTAGCTTATTTGGTTTAAAGCTTTTTCGGTGCAGTTAATTATTTTTAAGCTAAAGTTTTTTTAATAAAAGTTTTCATTATTAAATATAGTTTCAGATTATAAAAAGTTTACAATTTTAATTAATAAAAATAGTAGTTTTTAGATTAGCTTATTATTAAGATATCTTATTGCTTATTATCTAATGCTTAATATTGCTCAGTTTTGTGTTTGTCTCACTTCACTTTCTCTAAGGTAGGGGCAAGCATCGGTCTAAAACGGGACCGGACCGGCCAAGACCGGACCGGACCGAGACCTAATTGGTCTAAAACGTCAGACCGAGGAAAGGACCGAAATGGTACGGTCCGATCCGGGTCGACCCAGTCCAGTTCGGTCTTCGGTCCGGTCCGGTCCTACAAGGCATAATGTTCGGGTTTTTTGGTAAGACCGACTGGACCGGACCGGACCTAAGACCGAATTGGTCCAAAACACCAGACCGAGGACCGGACCGAAATGGTACGGTCCGGTCCGGGTCTCCACAACAAAAGTTGTAGATCTCTTTGTCATAGTTTCTTGGCTTCTTGAGTCATCAAAAGCGCAATTCGTATGAAGAAATTATGATCAAATCGGTGTAACTATGTCAATATATAACGTGTAATCAATAATTGAGGTAAAATAGTGATCCTGAGATATTTAACCGTCGGATTGTCCTCAAATTTGTACCAATACATATAAACACATAGCTCTTGAATTTAACCGTTGAAATTTGCAATCACATGTGTCCTTTTCGAGAATAGTTTGGTTGTCTAATTATAAACAACATTTTCTATACTTAATTCTTAGTTGACTTGACTTGTGACAGTATTGGGTTGAAATTTTAGATTCAACTTTAAGATGAAAGTTTTAGATATCTTTCTCCCGGTTTCGTGGCTTCTTGAGTCATAAAAAGCGCAATTCGTATGAAGAAATTATGACCAAATCGGTGTAACTATGTCAATATATAACGTGTAATCATTAATTGAGGTAAAATAGTGATCCTGAGATATTTAACCGTCGGATCGTCCTCAAATTTGTACCAGTACATATAAACACATAGCTCTTGAATTTGACCGTTGGAATTTGCAATCACATGTGTCCTTTTCGAGAATAGTTTGCTTGTCCAATTATAAACAACATTTTCTATACGTAATTCTTAGTTGACTTGACTTGTGACAATAATGGGTTGAAATTTTAGATTCAACTTTAAGATGAAAGTTTTAGATATGTTTCTCCCGGTTTCGTGGCTTCTTGAATCATCAAAAGCGCTGTTCGTATGAAGAAATTATGACCAAAAAAGGTGTAACTATGTCAGCATATAACATGTTATCATTAATTGAGTGAAAATAGTGATCCCGAAATATTTAACCGTCAGATCGTCCTAAAATTGATACCAATACATATAAACACATAGATCTTGAATTTGACCGTTGGAATTTGTAATCACATGTGTCCTTTTCGAGAAAAGTTTGCTTGTCCAATTATAAACAATATTTTCTATATTGAATTCTTAGTTGACTTGACTTGTGACAGTAATGGGTTGAAATTTTAGACTTAACTCTAAGATGAAAGTTTTAGATATCTCTCTCCCGGTTTCGTGGTTTCTTAAAGTATTTGTTTGTGTTTCTAAAATTTTTATGAAGGAATTATGTCCAAAACAATGTAACTATGTCAGAATATAAAGTGTTATCATTAATTAAGGGAAAATAGTGATCCCGAGATATTTAACCATAAGATCGCCCTCAAATTTGTACCAAATCATCTCATGTGTGAATACAATGTGTGTATACTACTCCCTAGTCACTCTACTTAATCTATCACGTCGCACTCCTTTTCATGTACAACGATACCATCTCGACTTATCCGTTGAAATCTCACTGTTTTAACGATACCTCTTGATTCATCCGTTTGGAACAATTCTTCATGTACACCGATACCATCTCGACTCATCCGGTTGAACATTTCATGTAACCGCTCACTTCGGGTACCCGCATGCCCGGTTACCGACTGGTATGGTTTTCTTTCGGGTAGTAAAATTAATTACCCTCCCCACGATGCATAGTTATTCCAACTAATCAAACTGAACAGCCCCATAAACACCATATGATAAATTTCAGTTTTGAGCGATCTAGTCCGATTCGATCTCGGTACAGACATCGGTCTCGAACCGGACCAACCACAAAAAGTGTACTATTCAATTAAAAATTTTATTTATATGTTTTTTAAATTTTTTTATAAAAAAATAAAAAATAAAAATAAAAGTAAATTTTTTAAAAATAATTATACATATATTATAAATAATATATATAAATCTCTACCCCAAATTTAACACACCCCGCCAACTATTTCACTTTATCCCGCCAACATTTTCACCAAAATTTAAACATAAACCCTGAATTAGATCTGAGCACCAAGTGGGTAATGTGATTGGCAACCAACTCATAAAACAAAAATAACAGGAGTTTCATCTCAATTCGGTTCCAAAATCCTAAACAAGAAATTACTGCAATCATACATCTCATCCACAAAGAAATCAAAAAAACAAAATCATGAATTATACATCAATCAAAGATCACGGCAATCGGTTTCATCTTGCATCAAGTTTACCAATCAATTCTGCATCGGATAACAGATTCAAATCTCACTCACGAAACACGAATGGATATCAGATAAGGATTCAACAAAAAATTGATCGAATAAAACATGCAGTTTGTGTTTAATATATTTTTAAATTTGCTTGTGCTTTTTTAATTGGCATTTTTGAATCATTGATTGTAATGTTCAATTTGACTATTTTCATTTTTCTATTTAATGATATAAGGTTTATGTGAAACTTAATTTAGGGATTAGCCGAAAAAACCATGATCAAATAAACATGGGTATAGCGCCAAACAACCACAAGAATAGTGGGAACGAGAAGTAGAAAGCGCAAAGTCCTAAAGACCAAAAATAGCTGCCCAAGTTAACAGTAGATCCCATGTACTCCACTATAAGATGATGACTCGTGAAATTGGTGATCTTTCTGTAAGGAACGTTGATCAGCATGCTGGCGTGGCCAAAGTACCTAATTGACTAAACGTTCATCAAGAAGGATACCAAGAAGCAAACTAATATGCTAAAGAACTTAATAGTTAACCGCAACTTGGGTCCTTCACTCATATGCCTTGCTGGCAATTTTTGGAAAAAGGTACTAACGTACTAGGTGATAGTGTGTTCATTTACATTTTACTATGCTATGACTATGTAAGATACATCAGCTAATAAGATTACTTTTAATCTTGGTTTTGATGGTATGTGAAAAATCATGTCTCTTACATATACATGTACATGTCTCTTACATTCGTAAGGTATTTCATTCAAATGACATTTTCTTAAACATGGAACAGTAGAGTGGTGTAATTTGTTTCAAACTTCATGATCAGGATGACGCTGCCTGTAGATTTGTAGGATAGTGTAATCGAGGTTGCTTATATTCAAGTACTGGGGCAGGTATGGTTTTTTGTTTTGAGTTCTCGTAAATGAAAAAGTTATGATGTTTGCTGCTAATTATTTTCTGTACATTGCAAAGACAAACACACACACACACACACATACACACACACACCGTAGACTTCTTTAACCAGTATATATATCATTTGCGAGTGTACATCGTTTCAGCATGTACAAAACACGCTTGGATGTCAGTACTTTGGACGCCATTTAATGCTTAAAGACAAGCGTAAATGTATTTGAGTATTGAGCTATTCGTCTTGGTTGTTAATCGGTAATAAGAGGATACTGTTGGAGAATTGGTTGGCGAAAGACAAGCTGGAATGCAATGAGGAGCTTGGAGATCTTGTGAAGATATAAAATATTAAAGTTTTGAGTTTTTTTTATATACTTACAGTTAGTAGTTAATGGTTGCAGTTTCCAATAGGCAAATTTGTTTGTTATATTTCTAGCTTAGCAGTTACCACTTCAAAACATAATATATTTTCTTTACATTCTTAAAACTATATTTCCAGATATTAAATGTACTCAATAACTTGGAAAACTGAATTTGAAACAAGGCATTAAACTTTACAAAGTGAGGGAGAGTACCTCATTTGTAAATATTTAGAAACATTATGACCTGTCTATTTACATTTGCACGCATTTATTCACTTTTCGGATTGTTAAATGTCCTCTCAATTTTTATATGGATTTGTGTTTATTTTGTGTGTGCAGAGGAACTGGTAACCGAGCTTTCTCGTGTTTCAGTGGGGAAAAAGTAGATGTCAGTTTTCACAATAGTAGATCGAGCATTGCTGCTTATAGTGTTATTCAGGTAGTTAGTTTTTTTGTATCTGTCTCATTTTACACGTTATCACTTTTGAAGCGTTTGATCTTTTGTTTGTGACATAGGCACACCAAAATTCCTATGATTTAAAAATCAAAAAGATCCTAAGCTTTGTTTATTTTTTATTTCCCCCCCCCCCCCCCCAGTGTGTGTTTTTTTTTTTTTTTTCCACCTTTATTATATATATATTATATTATTTTTTTTTTTTTTTTATTATAAAAATCCAAAAGATCCTCAAGCTGTCGAAAAATTTCAGCCATGTGATTAATACTTCATTCATTATAGAATGATACTTACTTGCTCTTTTAAAGTGTATGTTTATTAAACCTTTAAAATCATTATCATGCTAAGACAATGCAATATATAGTTAGAGAATTTTTGCCTTGGCCACTGTATAATTTGAAAAATTATGTTCAGAAGATGAGAAAGTATTTCTTTTATACATAGGTACTCAATGAAGCTTATCAGATCTTGAATGATCCTGTGAAGAGAGATGTGTATGATCAGATTCGGACAATTCCATTCTCTTAAAAGTTTTATATATTGAAAGGCTTGATTTATTTACTTAAAAAATATTGCAGGAAGGCGTGTAAGGTCTGAGCCAATGCAGTCCAAGCAAATATAGATAAGAGAACAAGAAGAAAACCGTAAGTTCTTTTCACTAGAGTTCTTGAATTGGGCATGTGGGTAACGGGTCGAAATCGGTAGCTTTTGGTATGGATTGGACAGGTGACTTGGGGCCAGTTTGATAACATAATATGATGTAAAACTAAAAATTAAGATCGTAAATGATATAAAGGCTTTTCTAGGTTTGGTTTGAATAAGAAATGACAAGTTAATAAGAGTTCAGCTGGTGAAGCTTCAACAGCAGCTGCTGCCCCAAAGGTACTGATTTATGAAAATTATTGATATGTCTTTTTGGGATAGGTTTAATATCTAAGTAGCGAAAGATGTATGTAGCTGCTTGTTATTAGTGTTGCTTGTCAAACGTATTGGTATTAAAAGAAGTTAGTCACTACTGTTTGGGAACAAGAATGATTTATGGTGCCAGTGTATACTTTATGCTGCTAATGCAAGACTTAATGTTGCCAGTAGTAATCTCATATGTTAATGTTGCTATTGATACTACTGCTATTGGGTTTGAATGAAGAAGTTAGTGCTGCCAAGTATATATCTATGTTGTCAAAGTGTTATATAAATACTATACTCATCTAGTAAACACTTGCATTAGAACATGAATTCATTTAGGTCCTGGTTGCATTTTCACTTTGACTGCAATTGCCAAATGGGAGTGTAGCTCATATGGTAGAGCGCTCGCATTGCATGCGAGAGGCACGGGGTTCAATTCCCCGCACTTCCTTATTTTTTTGTTGTGTGACTAAATATTACAAAACGCCACACAAACATAAAATTCTTGTGGGCATTGGATGAACAATAGTCACAAAAAATGCACATTTATTTGACCTTAAAAAGCATACAGTCACACTTATTAACACTATTAGCCACTTTATGCTTAATTGTATATGACTAAATACAAAAAAAAATCATGTTTTGTGTGACTAAATATTACAAAATGCCACACAAACATAAAATTCATGTGGCCATTGAATGAACAATAGTCACACAAAATACACATTTACTTGACTTTAAAACATATGGTCACACTTATTAACACTTCTGGCCACTCTTGGTTAACTGGTTTGGGACACTAAATAAAAAAAAAACAGTTTTGTGTGACTGAATATTACAATAACACACACAACTAAATATCTCATGTGACCATTGGATGAACATTAGTCACACCAAATACCATTCCACTTCATATTATTAACTTTTTTTTAGCCACTTTTGGTTAACTTGTATGTGACTAAATAAAAAAAACGTGTTTTGTGTGACTAAATATTACAAAATGCCACATAAACATAAAATTCATGTGACCATTGGATGACTCCAATAGTCACATAAATTCCAATTTACTTGACTTTAAAAATATTTGGTCATACTATTAACCATTTGGCCACTTTTGGTTAGCTTGTATGGTATTAAAAATTAAATTTTTTTTATATGACTAAATAAAAAAAACATGCTTTGTGTGACTAAATATTACAAAACACCACACAAACTTAAAATTCATGTGACCATTGGATGAACAATAGTCACATAAAATACACATTGGATGATCAAACCGTGAGGATTTCCAAATCCGTTTTTGTTTCCAATTTTCCAGAAGGATGCACCGCAAAAGACCTATGGAAGGTATGTAATGACTATGGTACTGTGATGGATGTTTTCATTCCGAATAAGAAATCCAAGGTGGGGAAACGGTTTGCCTTTGTCAGGTTCATTAAGGTAACTAATTTGGATTGTTTGATTGAGAATCTTAATACTATTTGGATTGGCCGATTTCACCTTTTTGCAAATCCGGTTCGCTTCGAGAGGCCTAAAAAACCTAACCTTTCATCTCATAAATATGCGGCTGCGGCTTCTAGCTACCCACGGGGGGTAGATCAGGCTAAAGGTCAGTTTCAAACTGGGTCATATGTGAATGTGGTAAATGGGTCATCTCCTGCGGCTGTGAACGGTGTATGGAATACTCCTGTATCTGCTTCACCAGCAATGGTCTTAGATGATTCCTGCGTGGTGTCACGTGATCTTGGAAACTATGTTATGGGGGAGGTTAAACAATTAAAGTAAAAGACGTCAGTTCTATTTCCAATTTACGGACACTCATTACGGAAGAAGGATTCTCTGTTGTTAACTTGGTGTATCTTGGAGGTATGTGGGTGATGATCGAATGTGATAATGTGGAAACTAAGGCGAATATGATACAACACACAGGAGTCAAATCATGGTTCCATGTTATGCTAATGTTGTCAAGATTTCGTTAGTTAATGCGAGCGTAGCATTTGGTGGGGATATTGAATGGGGTTCCGTGGATATTTGGTCTCGTTGAAACGTTTACAAGGAATCGGTAAAAAGTAGGGGAAAGAGGGTTGATATTGAAGTATGTTTGACTCCCTCTTTTGGGCGTAAACGTCTATGCATCAAGACTAATCAACCATTATCAATATTGGAATCCTTTAAGGTTGTATTTAAAGGTAAGGTGTATATGGTTCGATCAAAGGAACTATTTACATGGAGTCCTATTTTTGTGGGTCAAAAGGAGGTGGAGTACACTTCGGATGATGATTCTGATGTTGGGTCAAAAAAAGTACTAGATCGTTCGCAGTTTTGTAAGGAGGGTTCTGGCGATGATAGCGTGAGTGACGTTGAGGAAGTTTCAGAAACCATTTTTGGAGATAATTCGTTATTCTATAACCACATGGACGGCGGTAGAAAGCACAGTCGAGGATCCTTTCGATATTTTTAGGCTATCGAGGAAACAACTAGGAGGTGATTCACACGAGGTAAGCTCTTCTTTGTCTCATCCACCAGGCTTTACTCCGGATGTATCGGTAATCCGAAATGAAAATGGTCAATCAGCAAAGGAGGTTCCAGTTGTGGTTAATGCTAAAGTTATGAATAACTCTTAAGATGTTTCTAAGGAGGCTAGCTGTGATAATGTGGACCCGAATGTTGTGAAAAATGGAGGGTCCGTATTGGGAGTTATGGAGGATATGATTCGGGTAGGGAAAGCTATGGGTTACTCAATAGATGGTTGCGTGAAAGATTTAGAGCATATTATAGGGACACAAGGAGTTGGTGACGTTCATAGATGAATATTTTGTCCCTTAATATTCAAGGTCTTGGTCACAAGACGAAAAAGGAGTGGATTAAGGAGTTAACTTTAAAAAATAAGATCAACTTTATGGCAATTCAAGAAACTAAGACACATTGTGTTAACCATATGGATGTTAAATTCATGTGGGGTAATTCTAACTATAATTATGTATTTAGCGAGGCGGTAGGGAATTCAGGTGGCATTCTCTGTGTGTGGGAGGCGACGGTTTTCAAGAAAGATTATGCTACTATTTCGGATAATTTTGTTGCTATATACGGGACTTGGTTACCTACTAATTCCAAGGTTCTCTTTGTGGCTATTTATGCTCCGCAGCAGGTTCCTTGTAAACGTTTTCTTTGGGATTATGTTTCGACCTTGATAGATCATTGGAATGGAGAGGTGGTTGTCTTGGGAGATTTTAACGAGGTACGGAATATAGATGAAAGGCGTGGGTCATGTTTCAACCCAACTAGTGCTAAAGTTTTTGACCAGTTTATCTCGACTTCGGGTCTTGTTGATGTGAAAATGGAGGGGTACGCGTTCACTTGGTCTCATCCTTTGGGTTCTCAAATGAGTAAATTAGACCGGTTCCTTGTTTCTGAAGGCATCTTTTCGATTTTTCCTTCTATCACGGCGGTTTGCCTTGATCGCCATTTATCGGATCATCGTCCGATTATTCTTTGTGAGGTTCAGGCGGATTTTGGCCCGATACCCTTTCGGTTCTATCACTATTGGCTTAGCTTGGAAGGGTTTGATGCAATGGTGGAACAAACATGGAGGTCTTTTTCTCATAACGATGCTAACAGGATGATTCATTTAAAAAAAAACCTTCAGGACCTCAAGGTCAGAATTCAAGGTTAGGTTAAGGATAAGAGATTGAGTGTTTCTGGTGAAAAAGACTCCATTAAGAAAGAGTTAAGTGATATTGATAGTCTTTTGGATTGCGGGGCTGTATCCGATTCTAATTTGTTAAGGCGATCCGAGCTTCATCGTAACCTTTATAATATTAATCAGATGGAATCTAAAGAGTATCTCCAGAAATCCAAAATCAAATGGGTCATTGAGGGGGATGAAAACTTGAAATTCTTTCATGGTTTAATCAATAAAAAACGCTCCCAGCTTGCAATCCGTAGAGTTTTTGTAGATGGCATCTGGTGCACTAATCCAAACAAGGTTAAGGAGGCTTTTTTTAAACATTTTAAGGCTCGTTTTAAGAAACCAGTCAAACATACGTTGATGATTAATCTTCCTTTTAATAAAAGGTTGTCTGATGTTCAAGATTGGAGGGGTTTGATGCAATGGTGGAACAAACGTGGAGGTCTTTTTCTCATAATGATGCTAACAGGATGATTCGTTTTTAAAAAAAGCTTCAGGACCTCAAGGTCAGAATTCGAGGTTGGGTTAAGGATAAGAGATTGAGTGTTTCTGGTGAAAAAGACTCCATTAAGAAAGAGTTAAGTGATATTGATAGTCTTTTGGATTGCGGGGCTGTATCCGATTCCAATTTGTTAAGGCAATCCGAGCTTCATCGTAACCTTTATAATATTAATCAGATGGAATCTAAAGAGTATCTCCAGAAATCCAAAATCAAATGGGTCATTGAGGGGGATGAAAACTCGAAATTCTTTCATGGTTTAATCAATAAAAAACGCTCCCAGCTTGCAATCCGTGGAGTTTTTGTAGATGGCATCTGGTGCACTAATCCAAACAAGGTTAAGGAGGCTTTTTTCAAACATTTTGAGGCTCGTTTTAAGAAACCAGTCAAACATAGGTTGATGATTAATCTTCCTTTTAATAAAAGGTTGTCTGATGTTCAAGCTGGTGATTTAGAAAGAAGTGTGTCTCGTGATGAGATTAGGTTGGCTGTTTGGAATTGTGGGGAGAATAAATCCCCTGGTCCAGACGGTTATTCGTTCGAATTTTTCAGGAAGTATTGGAACCTTGTTGGCTCTGATTTATGTGACGCTGTTGAGCATTTTTTTGAGACCGGGTCATTTCCAAACGGGTGTAATTCGTCGTTTGTTGCTTTGATTCCGAAGGTTACGGATGCCAAATTTGTTAACGACTTCCGGCCAATTAGTTTGATAGGGAGTGTGTATAAGGTTGTCACGAAGGTTCTTGCAAATCGGTTGGCGTTGGTAATTTCGGATCTTATCTCAGATTCTCAATCTGCGTTTGTTGCTAATAGGCAGATTTTAGATGGGCCGTTCATTTTAAATGAGTTATTGCATTGGTGCAAAAGGAAGAAAAAACAAGCCATGTTTTTTAAAGTTGATTTCGCCAAGGCATATGATTCGGTTCGCTGGGATTATTTGCTTGATGTTCTGGAGGCTTTCGGGTTCGGTAACATTTGGTGCAAGTGGATTCGGGGTACATTCAGCTCTGCTAAGGCCTCGGTTTTGGTAAATGGTAGTCCAACTATTGAATTTCCCTTTCATTGTGGGCTTAAACAAGGCGACCCCTTGTCTCCCTATCTTTTCATTCTTATCATGGAATCCCTTAATATGTCTTTCACTCGAGCTATTGATGAAGGTGTCTTTAAAGGGGATTCTTTACCTGGCCGACTTTCCTTTTCTCCTTTGTTCTACGTGAGCGTGACTTTGTTCATCGGGGAATGGTTGATTGCTAACTTGAAAGGTATTATCAACATTCTTCAATGTTTTTTTCTTGCATCAGGGTTAAAAATAAACATTCATAAGAGCCAAGTTTTAGGAGTGGGCGTTCCTAGCAGTATCGTGATGCAGGCGGCGTCGTCAATTGGTTGTGGTGTTTTGCATAAGAAATTCCGTTACTTAGGAGTGATGGTGGGAGAGTGTATGTCTCGTCATAAAGCTTGGGATAGTACGGTGGATAAGTTAAGATTGCGCCTTTCCAAATGGAAGGTGAAAACCCTTTCTATAGGTGGAAGATTGACCCTTTTGAAAGCGGTTCTTGGCGCCTCACCTTTATATAATATGTCTATCTTCAAGGTTCCTAAAGGAATTCTGAACTCCATGGAAGCTTTACGTAGTAAGTTTTTTAATGGCATGGATCCTTCGACAAAAAAGATCACATGGGCTGCTTGGAATAAAGTTTTAGCGTCGAAGAAAAATGGGGGCTTAGGTGTGTCTAGTTTTCATGCTCTTAATCGTGCTATCCTCTTTAAATGGGTGTGGCATTTTATTTCTCAAGATGGGTCGTTGTGGTTTCGTGTTATAAAAGCTCTGTATGGGACCTCGATTGACTTTCATCTGGTTAACTTATCGTCTAATTGGTGTTCTATTATTCGCGAGCTTCATTTATTGGTGGGAAAAGGCTTTCAATTTCTGGCTCATTGTAAAAAACGCATTGGAAATGGAAGTGATACATGTTTTTGGTATGATAGTTGGTTGGGGGATAAGCCCCTCAAGGATTTATTTCCTCGCTTGTTTGCGCTCGAATTGAATAAGGAGGTATCGGTTGCTGGTAAAGTGCAAGGTGTGGTGTCAAGTTCGTTCAGGCGTCCTGTGAGGGCCGGGTCCGAATATCAACAACTGGTGGATCTAAACTCTCTAATGGAGTCGATGTCGCTTTCTCAATCTCTTGACAGATGGATTTGTGATTTATTTGGCGATGGGGAGTTTCGAGTGAAAGAGGTGCGTAATTTCATCGATAATCTTTTTCTTCCTTCTTATGCTGATGCAACGAGATGGGTGAAATGTATTCCTATCAAGATAAATGTCTTTGTTTGGCGTGCTCGACGTGATTTTCTTCCTACTAGAGTTAATCTTTCTCGTAGAGGTATTTTATTGGAATCGTCTTCGTGCCCTTTATGTTCATCTTCGGAGGAAGATATTCACCATGTTCTATTTGGATGCGGTTTGGCTGAGAGCATTTTTCGTCAGATACGTCGATGGTGGGAGTTAGATTGGCAGGTTTTGGTGTCATTTTCGGATTGGAACTCTTGGTTTTCTTTGATTCGTCTCTCGTCCAAAGTCAAGGCTTTGTTGGAAGGTGTTTTCTGTATTGCGTGGTGGTCTATCTGGGGTTTTAGGAACCGTTCTATTTATGACGAGACGCCTCCAAGAAGATCGATGTTGTTTGATGATATCGTGTCTTTGTCTTTTAATTGGTGTTCTAGTAGATGTAATAGGGCGTTTTCTTGGGATACTTGGTTAAAAAACCTGCATTTAATTTCCTTGTAATGTTTCTTCTAGCTTCTTGCTAGTTTATAAAATTTGCCGTTCAAAAAAAAATATAGTCACACTTATTAACACTTTTGGCCACTTTTTTTTAAATTGTACGTGACTAACTCCAAAAAACAACACCCGTTGTGTGACTAAATCATCACAAACGTCACATTAATTATATATTCATGTGGCCACAGGACGGGAAATAGTCACACAAAATACACATTTACTTGAATAAATCATCTCAAATGTCACATATATTATATATTTATGTGGCCAAAGGACGAACAATAGTTACTCTCAAAAACCATTCGTGTGACTATAAAGTGTTTACGGTCACTAATACTGATTAATCCAACAAAACTTGTGCCTAATTTGTCACACATATTCGGGTTTTGGTCACTCGTTTTCAATGAAAAAAGCCACAAACTCAACAATGTCACCGTAGGAGACCTACGGTGGCGCGACCTTTAGTGACAAACAACAAAGAAATGTGTGTGACTAAATGCATATCGTCGCACATTTTTGGAGTGACCAATACCACTTTTTGTACCAGTGATAAGCCTTATAAAACGTATAAGAACAAGCATAGTTGTCCGCGCGTTGCTGCGGGGCGATGTTTTTTTTATCATAGATGTGGGTGTTTTTTTTAAATTTGTATGGTAAGATTTTAAAGTTTTATAAGTGTGGTTTGCGTGTGCTAATTTTTTAAAAGTTATGTGTTTAAAGGTTGTTTTTTTTGCTATTTGGGTTTTTTTAATATAATTTTATGAGATTTGGGTAAATATGTGTTAAGCATGATTGTCCGCGCGTTGATGCGGGCGTTATTTTTTATTTTTTTTTGTATTTTGTGCGGCTTTATTTTTTCAGTCTCGTGTTTAATAGTTTTTTTATATGGGCTTATGTGTTGGCCGTCATGTCGTGGGTATTTTTTGATCTGAATAAATCAATACTTTCGTAAAAAATTTTCATATTTTGTGCCGAGCAAATTTTAATTTTTTTTTATTTTGTGCAATAGTTTCTTTTTTTATATGGCTTATGTGTTTGGTCTCATGTCGCAGATATTTTTTGATCTGAATAAATAAGTATTTTTTTTAATTTTGTTTCCTATTTTGTGCCGAGCAAAATTTTTTTAAAGTTGCGTAGTTTAATAAAAGAAAAACCCAAAAAAAAATGTCAAATGAGCCGGCCTAAAATGGGAGTCCGATGAGTCGGTTACTGTAGCACTATGTCAAAACGACATAGTTTTAACCGAAATATAGTATATGTATATAATTGTTAACCGATGCTAATCTTACTATTCTCTTATCCATGTATTTTCACGTACATACTGAACTCCTTCTTGGGGAAAGTAAATTATTATCTCGCGTGTTAAAAGATAATATATTTAACAAAAATAAATTTTACATCCCAATGAACTAGATTTCTGTAATGAGCATAAAAAATTGCAACTTGTCAAGTAATTAAAGCTTTTGGTGAATTATATTCCACTTAACGGTTACTCGTGTAATGCGGCGGCGAGTACCTGATAATTAAATATTGTTACGAGCAAATGTTATTTATTTATATGTAACCAATATGCATTTATGGTCATGTAACCATTATGCATTCATAGACGAGATTATGAGATTAATTGATCGATTAATGCTCATAACTCTTTTTAACCAGGAGTTACAACTCTTTTAAATAGGCTATTATTAACACATGCTAGTTAAAAACGTATACATTGGTGTGAATTTAAAAATGTGTATGTTGAACATTGACTAATGGCTTTATATATTTCTCAAACAAAAAATGTTTTGATCCCTTACAAATTTTAAGACTTCAAAAATATAATCATACGGGTACCCGCCAGTGCAACGATAACGGGTACCCTGTGACTATATTTTGCGGCGAGCAAATGTTATTCGGTTAAATATTTTTCTAACAACAACTGTACAAATGAATGATAATTTAAATTAAAATAACTTTAAGTAATAAAAATACAAAGTATTTCATATCCAAATAAACATAAGATCCAAACGAAAGATAGGAACACATAAGTATTCTTAATTCTTTTGGGGTGGTAATAAAGATGATAACAAAATGGCTTGGGTCAAATGGCCAATTATTCTTAATTCTTTCGATAAAGGAGGGTTAAACATTGGCAGTCTTAAAGCTTTCAACCTTGCTCTTCTTCAAAAATGACGTTGGAGGTTGCTTTCTTCCCCAAACGCCCTTTGGGTTCAGGTCATCAAAGCTTATCATGGTCAAGAAGGAGGTTTCGATACAAATGGTTGTAGCTTCAAGGGCATTTGGGCTAACATTGTTGGAACCTCTAATTTTATACCACTCGAACGGTTGTTGTTATTATTAACACTTTCAGTTTTTAAGCAGGCTCTGTGCACGAATCGTATTCGATTTTGGACTATATTTGGGTAGCGAGGACTCCACTTGTTTTACACGGTACAATCGGCTCTTATCATCTTGACTCAAGAACAAAATTGTCTTATCATTGACCGTATTAAGAATGGCGATTGGTCTTGGTAATTGGTCTGGTGTCCCAATCGTGTGTCTAGAACTACTTGCCTATTTTTACGTGACATGTTAAATGAGATCGGTCAACTAATATTGATGTCAATGAAGATTCTTGGTACTTGTGAGTCTTTGGTCCTAATTCGTTCTTTTTTACCGTGAAGGATGTCGTTATAGGATGACATAGTTATTTCCTTCCCACCTCTTGCTCATGCTACTACTGGGATCAAATCTATAACCCCGGAAGGACAATGTGTGTATGTGGAGGGTTTCCTTGGAATCCGGCTCCTCTTAGATTGAATCTCTCTATAGCGCTCGGTAATGGAGATATTCCCGGCCATCTTTTGTCCTTCTTCTGCAATGCCAATGTTTAATCTGCTAATCATATTTTCTTCGAAATGTGAGTATTGCTACCGACTATGTGGAAGCTCGTTTTTAGATGGTGTGAAATTCCTCCTTTTGTCAAGCTTCCTTCTTGGGTATTACTTTTAATGATTGGATCATCTATTGGCATGCTGCTAAATGAGAAAATACCAATGGTTCTATCGTTTGTACTATTTCTGATCTTTGGTAGCTTTGGAGAGACCGAAATGCATCACGTTTAACTATCCAACGTTGTGGAAACAGTGATCTATTCTGATAATGTTCGTTTCTTTCGACATTTTAGGGCTTCACAATAGGGTCATATGAATGTTTTATATTGGAATGACTGGACTTATTGTTCCTCCCTTTTTTTTTTTGTTCGCGCGTAATGGCAATGAGTTAGAGCTGTTTTTGGTTTTTCCTGAAGCTTGCGCGTTCCAGTTCGACTGGCGTTGGGCGTACCTGTACCACGTGGGTTTTTTCGATTTGGCAACTTCGTTCAGGTTTGAGGATTGGTTTTCTTTTAATCGATTCTATCGTAGACTTTGTTTTTGGGGTTTCATTCTAAATCCATCCGAAGTGAAAACGATGGTCAGGCTGCCAGGTATGGGGTTTTTCTTTTGCCGAAGTGAAAACCGATCCGTCGGCCTTCGTGTCAAAAGTTTTTTCATCCCTTTTGATTCCTTCGCAGTTAAAGTCTCGGGATTTTACCATTTTTTGATGTTATGTAATTCTTTTTGTTGACTCTATTGTACTTTAAGTTTCTAGCGTCTTGCTAGTCTCTTTTTATATATATTTCATCTTTGCCGTTCAAAAAAAAGTAGCATATTTGAAACCTAAGTTAAAATAGAGCAGTACCCGCGCGTTGCGGTGACGATATCTCGTATAATTAAATCTTTCGGCGAGGGATTAGGCGAGGTTCAAGGACCAGAAGAACCTTGGATGTCTGAATCTATTGTGTGTGAAGTATGATTAGTTTGTGTTGTAGCTTTTTGATTCTTTCATAAACAATGAATTTTTTTATATTACGATTTCATAACTGACATTTTAATGTATATTAATAACTTTTTTTAAGTTTTACATGTTACAAATATTGATATGGTGGTTACTCTTTTATTTCTCATTAAATCCATAACAAGAAATATTTTTTACTTAAAAATTTTAAGACTTCTAAAATTAGAATGGACTAAATGCTTTATAAAGTAGTAGAGATAAGGAAAATGATATTTCTTCATACTATTTATGCCTACAAATCCTCCTACTTGCAAGATTGTGACAAGTGAAAAGATCGATGATTTAAATCAAGAGAGAGAATTAGTGCATGACACATGTTGTATGATTATGTGGATAGGAGGATGAGTAGTAGGATTATATAGGAGGATATAACAAAGTTGATTCTATAAACTCTAAGAGCGCTAGGTACCATAACTCAATAACACCGTCACATCAGTTTTAACTCAATAACACTAACACAAAAAACCCCTGCAATCATAACACTATATTAACATCACTTTTGGAACACACCCTTTTTTTATTTTCTTTTTATTTAATCATATAAACACACAAACACTACACATTTAAATCTCAAAAAAAAAGAAAAAGAAAAAAAATTGAAAACCCACGTTAGTTTGCAAGTTGGTGGGTTAACTTGGCCACCAACGCCGACCTTAACTTGAAAGGATGGTGTCATAACTTGGAAATAACACGGGCCACGTCATCATAACACCCCCTTCCAAGTTATGGTACCCAAGCCTCTTAGGGTCAATTTTATATTTTTCCAACTTAACATCATAATTCCATATTTCTTCAATACATGTTTTAAATGCATTGTTCTTGTGCATTAAAAACCTATGTTTTAAATGAATATGAAATTATGATATTCAAGTTGAGTAAATATGAAATTATCTATTATTATTATTATTATTTTGAATAAAGAGTTTGGACTTTAGAAAATTTATTAATATAAAAAACAGTTATGTGAAAAGGATACAAGCGAGTCATACATCTTAACCCGTCACATATACAGGAAAAAACGCATCATTTGTGCTTTAAACCTACCTATCATGACGTGTCAAACTTATGAGACCTACATACGCTATCGAAGTTGACCACAAAGACAGATATCAAACGTATAAGCAACCTTCAGAGAAGCATCGGTCAAAACACAGTCATCGAAATCATCATCATCGTACGAGTCTTCAACATAAGTCTCTCTCCAGTATTCATACATGCTTTTGCTTAGAACTTGTTGATGCCATAAAACCTGCAGTTTCATTGAACACCTCTTCCACTTCACTATCACTATCCGCATTAACTGAATAATCAACCTTTTAAGACAGCTTCCCATCATCATCCACAAGCATAAGTCTTCCATCCAGCATTTGTTTTTCTAGATTATGAATCCTTTCTGCTATAGGGGTAGTATTTGGACTACCAAATGACACGGTAGGAGACCCGTGAGCAAAAGAAACCATGCTAGAATTGGGCCACTTCTCAGCCAACTTTGAATTCCCCTAATTCGTACCCAGGTCATCATCGTTCTCAACCGAATTAAACGCGTAAAATGGGTATGAATTACTTACCTCTTGTCTAGACAATTCAGTTTGCTTTTTTTACCATTTTCGTTCCGTTAATTCTTTTTTGAGGCATGTTGATAAATTTGTGTAGTCGGCTTAAACCCCACCTTCGGACCAACCGAGACGGGTTTCTTAGGATATTCATCTTAGACGTGAACAAAAACCTTGCAACTTGAACATCTATGAGGTGTCCACTCATACTTTACACAAATAGATCTCAAAGTATACCCCTTACCCACGAATTTAAGTACAACAACCACAATGTTATCTTTTAACTCAACATCAGCTCGAAGCTCAACTATGGCTCTAACATAACTAGCCCAACCCCAAGAATCCGTGCACATACTGGCCGTGTAAAAATCTAACATCAGAGGTTAGCCGAGTTTGGTGGCAAAAACACTAAAACCATCATCCGTAAAAACAATAATGGGAATATCATGGAATTTCACCCAAATAGGGATATCACACACGTCCTTCATCATAATATTCGCATCCGGTATCCACTTTCTTAAAATCAATGCCACATTGTGAATTAACCACGGATCATTCTTCATCATATATTCCATCCCACCTTTAGAACTAAACTTGAAGAAAATCATATCCTTAGTCATCATTGATTTAACAAGGCCAAGTTTACTCTTTTTTTGGGTAAAGGGTTTCTCCGGTAAATGTATTACACTAAAAAGCGTTTAAGTACAAAAGGTGTAGGTGAAGTCCTACAACCCAACCCGTTACGTGGGCAAACAAGAACACACCAATGTGCAAATACAAAAAAACAACATAAGAATGACATACCATTCTTATGACTACCAAAAAAGAAGCACAAGTAACTTCCTTAACACTAAGCTTCTGAAAACTACACATCAACGGATAATACAAAATATGTATTAAACTCTTAAAACCTTGATAAAAACGTCCATGTAGATTTCAAGCAGCATCTTCCAATAGCCATCATAGCTAACTTCCTTTAAACGAACCAATAAACGTCATAGCTTAAACCAAAACCACGAACAAGCAGCAGCAACAATGTACCATCTGCATTAACTACATGGTATACGGATACCATGTTTCATCATGAACACCCACATTAGGGTTTCGGCATCATAGCTAACTTCCAAAAGACGAACCAAGAAACTTCATAATTGTGGTTGTTCATCATCCATAGTAGGCATCCATCATCAAACCCTAACCATTTTGAGCCGCAACCAGCAGATCAAACACATCGACACAAAACCCTAAATAATAGGGTTTTGCGAACGCATACGCCACCCTACCCAAGATCTCACCCAATTATGGATCTACCCAACCCTCAATTGGACATATTTAAAATCCGAATAGGATCTAGGGTTACAAACATTCCGAAACTAAACAAATAATGGAATCTGAATGACTTAAAACCCTAATAGAATAGGATCGCAAACAGATTCATTGACTCTCACACGAACCAAACGTGTACAAACCAACAATAAACTAATCGAAGACACAAAACCCTAATGAGAGGCTTGGTAAACGACCAGTTTAGAGATGATAAAGGCACACGCAAAGAAATCAAGTCCCATAATTAAGGGTGTCGGTGAACAAAGCCTTCCGATCGTAGACCCATCAAAACCAGAAAAAAAACTCAATCGTGATTGCTTAAAACCCTAGAAACAATCATAGAATAATCGATCTAGGAGTAATGAACAAAAAGATCGAGTCATAAAGAGTGAACGGATTGGGAATTGGCCGCAGCTGGAATCTCCTTTTTCTCTCCCCTAGGGGAGAGAAAAAACCCTTAAGGCCAAGTTTACTCCAAGTATTCTTCATGTAGTTCTCAACAAACGGATAAGCTACACGTTTGCCCAAAGAGAACCCGTATATAGTATTGCAAACCCGATCACTTACAACACAAACCGATTCCTTTGAGGCGACTACATCCGCACCATTACCAGTCGTAGTAATTAAGGTACAAAAATTAACCGATTTCTAAATCATATCACCTTTCAACAATGTTGCAAACGACATAGATTCCAGAATCGATGCACTAGAAGTAGGAGTCGAATTAGATGTAGCCGAAACAGATCCACATTAGCATTAACGTTTACATCAGCTCCTATGTTCGATTCTAGTGGTTTTTCCAAGTTAAGAGTAGTCGGGTTACCATCATTCGAACCCTTATTTTGTACCACAATCATGTCAACAACAAAGGATACCACGTTATCAGTATCCTTTGCTGCATCCTTAGCCGAACCATGTTGCTTTTCCTTTACACCTCTCCCACCCCTACTCTCCTTTTGACTCAAAACCCTCGTTTCATACCCTACACATACAATTCCTAACAAAAGCTAATAGCATAAATCCAATCACTTCCAAATCACCAAAGACGGCTTAGATAGACTTTAGTTTATGTATTATGCCTCCTCACACGCAACACATATCACAACATCATAAAAATTCTATCAGATAAGAAGAATAAACCCTAGCACAGAAGTATTAGGGATCAAATCAAAGAAGAGATCGTTAAAGCAAAACCATAAAAGACGATTTGTATATAAAGCCTTAAAAAACGATTTCAGAAAACACTAACAGCCTAACAATTCAAAACGAGGCGATAATAATGAATCCAAACATAATGTAGAATCACTATAAATGATCGTTGTTGAATGGAATAGATCGACCAGGTTTAAAGAAAAAGCGATTAATGTTTTTTAGTTGTTTTTTGTTCGCTAATTTTCTCTACATAATTATATATATATATATATTAAAAGGCAGTACGTCCTTGGCATTCGTGAATTGTAATATTAAAACATAAACTGTCATCACTATCGAGGTTTAAAAATAATAAATAAAAAAACACAAAATGCACATTCAAACTATGCGAAAAGTTACTAAAACGACCTTGAACTTTTACCTATTTATGACTTTTTATATAATAAACTTTATTTATCAAATATAGAGCGTATATCTATCGATTCATTCGTAAAAAATATACCACTGACAAGATCTTTGAATTACAAACAAAACGAGCCTAATATTGCAGTGCTTCTGATATGCGTACGATATTATAAAAATTGTTGAAGTTCAATATATATTTTTGAAAAACAAATAAAACAAAATAATAAAACCATACTATACGGAAATAGTTCTTAGGTTATCGTTCCATTACAAAGTTACTCTTTGAGTTATAGATTCGTTACAAAGTTAGTCCTTAATGATTGCCATTTTAACAAAAATGTACAACAAAAAAATCTCATTTGTTTACCTATCATAGCAGAAGCGATCCTTGAAAATTACTTTAATAGTCTTTTTATTTTACCCACTGTTAAACACATCTGTCGTTAACGAATAACTCCATGTAACGTAAATTAACGTAAAACTCCGCGTTCCGTAGCAGAGCACGAATTGAAAACCTCATTGTTTATTAGCATAATTTAAAACTTTGTCTTTTTATCCTCCGTTTTGTATTTTCTAATCAAGCCGTAACTCGTAACTAATAATAAAGGTAAATAAATTAAACAACACAAAGAACCAAAAACTAAGTCATTTATTTATTTAATCAACATCATCTACACCTTCCTAACTAAGCAAATTATGATACTCATAATACAACTTCTCTAGCATCAAATTTTCATCATCTTTCGACATGACTAAATCACACCCATCCATTAAAAAACACTCAAAACCTTGATCATCCACAACACTCGTACTCTCAACTTCCAAAAATGGTGCCAAGTTTGACCATGACAAGTCAAAGTCCTCATCGATAAAATCAAAAGTACAGCTCGATGATGCACTAGATGATGATGAAGTAGTAGGAACTGACTCAACACCTTTGACTTCCGTTGACTTCTGTTGAGCTTTAGTTTCTTGTTTTTTGTCTTCCAAGTTGGTTTTTTTCTTGTACTTTTTCTTGGTTTTTGTCTGTTGGTAATTAGGGTTTTCCAATGTTTTTTTGAGGTGGGCGTTCCAGTAGTTTTTGATCTCATTGTCGGTTCGACCTGGGAGCTCGGTTGCAATGTGTGACCAACGGTTGCCGTGAATCGAACGTAGTCGAATAATGGCCTCGTTCTCTTCGGAAGTGAAGTTTCCTCTCTTGATACCGGGTCGTAGATAGTTCATCCATCTTAGTCTGCAACTTTTTCCACATCTTAACAACCCTATGCACATAAAAGAACATATGGAGTATTATTTGCATATTTTTCCAAAATATAAGTTCTTAACACATAATATACAGTTGTGTAAAATAATGTTTTATATACTCTTTCCCATCTCATATTTTAATGTCCATTTTTCTTTTTAATCTCAAAACTTGAAGTTATTATCACAAAAGAAGTTCTAAAAGTTAAATTATTATTTTGCAAAAAGTAAAAAGAAAAGTTGCAATGAAAAGCCCTCAATCAAATGTTGCTTAGGACATTGTAAGATAGTAAAAATTACCGTTAAAAAATAGTTGCAGTGATATTGATTTTCTTGAACTGTGTTACTGCCTTTTTCTTTATAAATCCAAAACTTAAACTTTGTTACAGTAGTATTTTATTTATAACTCCTTTAAGGTGAAAATAATTTGAGATCATTTTTCCATCATAGCCGAACATAAGTGTATGCAGATGTATACTCTTCGAGCATTATTGGTAGTAACATACAAGATATTGATTTTTGTTTAAAGTTTAATACTAAAACAGTTTATATGTTTAAGATCACTTGTATGCAAATCTGATAAGGTTAGCAAGTGTACCAGCTTTAGAAGGTAATGCACGCCATTGGCCTTCACCATAAGTCTGGATATGATCATGTTAAACAGTGAAAAATTCAGTTACGTACCATATTGACACGCAAGCAAAATCGGTAGGATATGGCAATAAATTTAGTACACGTACCATATGGATACATTTTGAGAAAGTACGTGGCTATTAAAAGCCAAAAACCCTTATTTATAACCCCTTTAAGGTGAAAATAATTTGAGATCGTTTTTCCATCATAGCCGAACACGAGTGTATGCAGATGTATACTCTTCGAGCATTATTGGTACTAACATAAAAGATATTCGATTTTTGTTTAAAGTTTAATACTAAAACAATTTATATGTTTAAGATCACTTGTAAGCAAATCTGATAAGGTTAGCAAGTGTACCAGCTTTAGAAGGTAATGCACGCCATTGGCCTTCACCATAAGTCTGGATATGATCAATAAGAAGTTTATCTTCATCAGAAGACCATGCACCACGGTGCAAACCCACCTTTGAACAACATGGTGTTCTTCCCATTTTTGGGTGGCCAACAGTGAAGATAAGTGAAGTGAGAGTGACTTGAGTTTTTTTTCCTATGTGTGTGTGTGTGTGTGTTATATGAACAAGATCACAGTCAAGTGGTGGCCTTTTAAATGCCTTTTTTTCTGAATTTGTGCACGTTTTTCTTCTGTTTGTGTTAATTTTCTTTTCTTTTTCGTTTTTCTCAAGTCTTCTAAAGTGGTGAAAATTTATTATATATTGTTTTCGTAAGAGAATGATATGTTTGTATTTTTTTCAGTACATGTGAAAACAAAGGTATGGTTACTTATATACTGTATATGTTTTAAACATGCCTGTTTCATAAAATATCTGTTTAGGTGGCTTAGGTTAGTCATTGTACGTGTCAAGATTTTCAATTTAATAAGTCATTAAAACTAATTAGTCATTGTACGTGTGAGATTATCAATTTAGTTAGTCATTGTATGTGTCAAGATTATCAATTTAATATAAGTCGTTAAAAAAATAGTCTAATTTACATACTTTTTTTTCAGACTTAAAAACGTATGTCCAATTTTATTATTTTATTAATCACGTGTAAATATCTCTTACATTTATAAGTGTGAACGTTAAATAGTGACGTTGAGATTATGTGACGAGTGAAAACCTTGAACCATATCATTCACATTTATAAGAGCAACTACAATGCTAAAACTACAAATGACTTTTTATATTTATTGAATCACCTTTTTAATTAATGTTTGAATACTAAAAAGTCATTTACAAATGTTACTCCAATGCTAACAAGCTTTACAAAAGCTATTGTATATATATAAAATTAAATGGTGTAATGAGAGTGAAATAGCTTTTAGCAATGACTTGGTAAACAAAAAGCCTTTCACAAAAAGCATTTGTAAAAACTTTTGTCACAATGGTAAATTTTTTTTCAAAAAACTTGCTAGATTAGTAAAAAGTCATTGAAAAAGCTACCATTGGAGATGCTCTAAGTGTGAAGAAATTTTATAATTCTTCACACTTAAAATTGTGAATTTTTTATACAATTA
>BQNB010018337.1:42442-68454 GCA_026074375.1 Tanacetum coccineum
AGCTTTAAGATCAGATGCTTGAGTATCTACTTTCTGCACAAGAGAATCCACTAAAGAGGACAAAGCTGTTAGTTTATCAGGGTCCTCAGCACCTCCTGAGGTTGTACCTTCAGGTGGAGCTTGAGTGGTCCTAGGAGGTGAGATATCAAAGGAACCTCCCATTGTATCATCTTCCACATGTGTAGAAGTGAATTGTTTAGGTTTAAATGCAGGAGGTCGTGAAGAAGATGCAGGGTTAGGATCTGAAGAAGGACCCTGCTCATTCTCTAGAGCACTAGCAGTAGTGGTGGTAGGTCTAGGTAGAGTGAATGCTTGATCATGTGAGTGATCAGGCTCAGTTATAGTTTTAGGGACAGTCTGTAGATTAGATGGTTTAGCCTCCCCTAAACTTTTACCTGCTATAGCCGGTTGAGCAGGAGGAAACATTGTTGCCAAAAGTTGCATATGGTCCCCATGAAAATTGAGCCTCATGTTGGCAACATCTTGCTGGTCAGTTTAAAAGCATGATACAGTTTTGTATTCCTAGTTTCAATGTTTAAAATCATCTGAAGAAACCTAGGAAACATCAAAAACTTTTTAGGATTGGTGATGTTGTTAACCATTCCTTTGAAAATATAGTTTGACCAGTTAAACCTCCTTCCCTCAGTTAGAAAAATAAAGGCAGTAGCCAAAGAGCTTCCAAATTGATCCCAGCTACCAGATTTGGTGCTGAGACAATGCATTATAGTGTGGACAATGAACCTCTATTGAGGTGAGAACTTGTTCTTATGAAAGGTCAGTTTGCCTTCAAAAGGATAGCCCATATTATCCATCTCCAAATATATGTCAGCAATTGACAAGTCCTCAACCCCCCCTTTATCATCTAGTTGAAGTTGACTTCGAACTAATGATTCAGTGATTGTATAGGGGGTGCTATCAATGGTGGCTATTATAGCTGGTGGGCCTTCCTTAAATGTTTCGAGGGAGGCCGTTGACCAAAATTGTTTGACCAAAGAGTCATAGATGAGTGGGTCATGGCTAATAGCATACCTGATGTGCGAACTCCTTAAAAAATCAAGAACCTCATGATAGTTATCACTCCCTTTTGGTTTCTCCAAGAAGCCAACCTTATTGTGTTCATCCTGATATTTTAGAGCGGCCATTTATATGATGATTACAAGAATGTGATTGAGTGTTAGTACTGGTGTATGTTTGCAAGAGTAAGTTGCTACTGGTTGGTAAAGGGAATCGAGTGAGTGAGTGGAGAGAGTACAAAAGGGCTGTTAAAATTATGGTTTGTAAAAGTGAGAGTAAAGAGTAATTATCCCTTTAAATAGGTGACCCTTTTATGAATTAAATGCCCAATTGTCTCAACGATAACTTTGAATTAAAGTAAAACTCAATTTAAGACACCCGCTCAAAGAAAAGTCAACCCTAAAGAAAACTAAACAAGACCAGTAGGAATTGTTCTACCAGTAGGAACCAGTAACGCTACCAGTAGGAACTCTTGCAACACCAGAAAAGACACTTAACCAACCCAAAATGAGTACTTTATCATCAGTATAAGGCCACATTCTCTATTTGAATTCACACTCATGAATCATCTATCTGCAAAAGGTTAGAAAAACACACAAAACATATACAATGAAAAGAAAAAAAAATTAACTACCAGTATCAACTAATCCTATCAGTAGAAAAAAATGAAAAAAATGGTAAATATAAAAGAAAAATCATAATACTTATCATTTTACAAAGTCGGTCTCCTCCCCTTGGAACTCACATCCTCCATTAACATGGCATCTAGGATTAGCTCCCAATATGAACACCTAGATGATTAAACCTAGGTCCATCAAATGCTTGGTTAACAAATCAGCCACATTTCATCTGTGTGATTCTTAGCACTTGAATAAGATTTTTCTCATTTTGCATCTCTAATAAAAATGGTGCCTAATTTCTAGTGCTTTGTTCTTGGTGAAAAACTGGGATTTTTTACAATGCAAAATGGGACTTGATTATCAATAAAAAATTTGAGTGTCATAAGTTGAAAACCTATTATCAAGCATTTTGATTTTGAATCAAGTACACTGACCACAAAGCTAGCAACAACTACATATTTGCTTCAGTGGAAATGAAGTAGCCATAATGGTTGCTTTTTGCACTGATTACCAAGAAATCAACCTTTACCCAGGGATATTGACACTCACCAGTTGTGGCTTTTCTTTTATCACATGAGAACCAAGCCTTAATCTTGTCACTATATGCTTCCAACACAAAGGGAGAGAATCTCTCGGGTACCATGACATAGTTTTGGTTGGCCCTTTTTAAATAAGGTTACTAAAGATCTTCTTGACTGCATTCAAGTTGGAAGTCAAGGTGTAACCTAGGTGTCGAGAAACAAGCACTCACTGCAAACTGCCATTTCAAGCCTTGAGCTGTCAAATACATGAAGGAACCCTTTCACGGATCTATATAACGTGTAACATTTTACAGCATTATCAGGTTCATCCTTGGATTTTGCCTTTGAAGCTTCAAAGGGTGTTGTTGCAGGTCTCACACTCTCCATATCAAATTTCTTAAGCATGTCCTGGACATACTTATCTTGGCTGATAAAGATCCCATCTAGGTTCTGCCTTCAACTTGTAAGCCTAAGAAAAGTTAACTCACCAATATCATCATCTTAAATTCTCCTGTTCACTCAAGACCTCAAACTCATCACACCATGGCCTTGTTGTTAGACCCAAATATATGTCTTCACCATAGACCTGAACAAGTATGATATCTCTAGAATTCTTCTTAATGAAAAGAGTGTTGTCTATTGTAACTCTTCTGTAATTATGCTTTAACAAAAAAGTAGACAATCTTGCATACCAGGCCCTTATGGCTTTAACCTTCTTAGTTAACTGGTTTTCAATAAAAGTAATAAAGTCCTTAAGGATACCATATGTTTCATCCTTAGTCCCCAAAAAGAAAATACCCAGTAAACCCTATGCTAAGTCATCTGTAACACCAAGGGTAGTACATGTGATCAATGCTTTCTCTGGAAGTAGACCAACAAAGGTCCTCCATGTGAAGTAACTAAAGAGGAGCATAATCAAATGGTGCTCACAGCAGTGATGGCCTTGTAAGAAGCCTTGTGTTGCTTTCCCTTGTTGTAGGCAACACAGTTGTGTTCATTGGTGAAGAGTTTGGAGGGAAGCCCATTGACTAATCCATGCTTTACCAACTTGTTCATGTTTTTGAAGTTCACATGAGCCATCCTTCTATGCTATTTGGTAGACTCAACTAAGGATGCTTTTTTCCAGGCACACATGGTTGAATCTCTTTCAGTTAAATTGAAGCAGTAGAGATTGTTCCTTCTTGGAACTCTGAGAACCACCTGACTATTGTCAGGTAGTTGAAACTCCTTAGAGAGAACAAGACACTCTTTATTAGTGAAAAGGACTTTGTTCTTGGTATCACATATTTGTGAAACAGAGAAGAAGTTAAAGAGTTATGAAGCCTTCCACATATAACCATTCTTCTTAAATGTCTATTTGGAAGTTTCTTACTTGTGCTTTTCGTGGATTTTGCCATCTCACCTCCAAAAGTCTCAGTACCTCCTCATCTTCACAATAGTCAACAATTTCTCCTATTGACTATATATGTCATGCTTCTGGAACAAACATATCTACAATTCATAAATCTTTATTATTATGACGGATTTTCCTACACTAACAATACAACATCATCCATTTGTATCATGAGAGACCCAAGTCATTGATGCCTGGGCCTGCCTTTGTAGATCATTTAAGAGTATTAAAACCTTGTAGATTGATGAGATCCCACCATTGTTCTTGGATCCCATTGCTATTTTGGCCTTTGATTCTCAAGAAAACTGCTGAGGGATTCTTAACGAGCAGTTCCCATCTTCCCTTATTCATATCAATATGGTTATAATAGCCATGCTAATAAAGTGTTGAAAATAATGGATTGTTTGGTCTGGTCATCAGGTTGACAGCATCTATTTTCCAAACAGCAGAAAATTGTCATATCAGTAGGAACAGATGTTTGGGGGGGGTCTATGCCTACTACCTATCAGCAAGAACAGATGTTAGTCTATTCCTACTACCAGCAGTAACAAATGCTGCTTTTTGGTACAAATGAGGGAATATTTGCAACATTATTCCACATAGGTTTATTATGCAATTCCAACTATTTCTCATAAAAATCACAATCTTTAATCAAATGAAAGTTACTACCATAAACAAAACATGTATTAGAACCAAAAGACTTTCTTTTACAAAGACTCCTACTATTTATTCTTCTCTTATTACATAAATTCCTAGGAGGTTTTATATTTTCCTTAAAAGAAAAACTAGAATCATCATTGGTGGAACTTGGTTGTTGGTCAGCAGTCTCTGACACTGTCATGAAATCAACTGAACTAGGGGCAGAGGCTAAGGGTTCATTGGTCTTGGAGCTTGAGGACTTGACACTTGAAATACAGGATGCAAAGCCAGTGGTCTTTAAGTCTGAGGACTTGTCACTGTTATCACAAGAGACAAAGTCATTAGATACAGAGTTAGTTTCAAAATGATCATTGGTCTTTGAACCATAGGTAACCTGTATATCATCAAGGTCATATGTGTTGGAAGGAGGCATGAATGTTCCTGTTATAAGAGGAGGAACAACATTCATTCCAACAGCTTTGACAAACCTGTCATAGAGAGGTTTCTCTGCACCATCCTTAGGGGATGAGTCAAAGATGCTAGGGGCAGAGAGATCAAACACCTCATCTGATCCAAAAGTGTCTCCAAATCCTAAACCAAATTTTGATCTAGAGGACATGGAGCTATTGATCAGTTTGTCCAGGTTTTTGGAAGAGTCCTTCCATTTGTCAAATCTTGCATTAGACTCCTCAAGTTTAACCTTCATCATTAGTTTTTCACAGTTTAGCCCTCCATTCTTCATTTAGTTTCCAGTATATTTTAAATGTTTGTTGTGTTTTCTAAATTAGCGTTAATATTTCTAATTCTTCTTCTAATGCTAGCTGATGACTTTGGTCCATTCCTATGGTTGTTCTAAGTTGTAATGTACTTTTATATTGCTTGAACCCCCACCCCCCCCCCCCCCCCCCAACCCACCCCCCCCCCAAACCCCCCATGGATATAACACTCTTTGTATTGAACTTCTAATTTATATTTCAAAAAAAAAAAAAATTTTTCTTTTTTAAGTTCTGCATATTGATGTTATAAACAAAAGGACAAGTATGTACCTGAGAAAAGATACCCTATAAGTGGCATATTCATCTGCAGCATTGAAATATCATCAGCAAATCACCAGTAGCATATCTCCAAGTAGCACTACCAGCCTTCATCATCCTCAGCTCCAGCAATCATCCCATATACTTGAGCAGCACCATTTTCCACATCTTCACCTTCATGGTCTGACCAGTTTAACATTGAATCAACAGACAACAAGGCCTTTGGTTCTTCTGACTTATCCAGCTCCTTAAGTTTGAATGAAGAGTACCTTGCTTTAGAATCCAACTGTTTCCCTGTACATTCCCTAGCAAAGTGACCCAACTCTGAGCATTTATAGCATTTGACCTTCTTCTTGTCAAACCTTGCAGCATCCTTGTTATTAAACTTCATCTTTCTCCCAGCTTTCTTTTCAAATCTGTTAATCCTAACAGAGAGCATTGCCATTTGCCATTTGATGTCTAATTCCTCCAAATCCAATTTCCCAATCTGATCAAAATCTTCATAAGTGATCTGCTGTTGTGGATCACTTTCAGCAACAAAGGAATGGAGAACATTTTCAATCACATTGCTAGAAGCAGCAGGACTTGATGAAGCAGAAGTAAAAGTGGTTGAATGTGATTGATCAGGATATGACATCTTTGAATTAGTGCTAGCAGCACTAATAAAGGCTGAATGGGTAGGAGCAGAAGTACCTCTTGAATCATAACTTGAGCCACCCTTCACATCAATTTCAAGAGTCCTAAGCTTGTTGTATAGATCATCAAAGCTTAGATAATCAAGACCACCCTTTGTTTTAAGAGTGATGGCCACCTGTGACCAAGAAGGTGGAAGTGCTCTGAGAAACTTCATGTTACAATCTTCATTGTCTGGCTTAGCTTGCATTTGATTGAGTTGACTCAATATCTTCTGAAATCTGTCATAGCCCTTATGCAAACCCTCTGATTCAGATACCCTAAATTCTGAAAACTCCTGCTTTAGCATTGATTTCCTCATTTTCTTAGACTCATCATTACCTCCAAATCTGGCTTTGACAGCCAACCAAATATCCCTTGCATCATCTAGATGGTGAAAATCAGCCATATGATCCTCAGGAAGAGACTGAAGCAATATAGTTCTTGCTTTTGTCTCTCTTTGAACAGCAATGTGTTCTTCAACAGAAACAGGAGGAAGAATCATAATATTTCCTTTTGGATCTCTTCCTGTCCTTTTTCTGCTGTTGCCATTTAGAACAATTTTCCACAAGTTGTGATCACTGTTCATGATCTAATACTCTATCTTTATAGCCCACGTCACATATTCTTTCTTCTTTAAGTAAGGAAATTTGGGATTATTGTTTGAGACAGTGGTTATGTGATATTGTTGGAGTTGCTGAGACTGGGTAGTTTGTGAGGTTTGAGTGTGATTTGGAGACTCAAAGACTGGTTCAGAAGTTGACGCTGTGAACACAGGTTCAGTTGTTGATGGGAAAGTGAATGTAGATACTGATGGTGATGGCATAGGGTATGTTTGTGATGGATTTTGTGAAGACATTGTGAGGTTTTTATGAGTAAGAATAGTAAAGTTTCTTTAACAGAGGCTCTCTCCAGGCTCTGATACCACTTGTAGGTCCAGCCCTAGATAGATCTTTACGCCTGTTGAGGTTGTAGAGCACTTATGTAATCACAAGCAACTCTAAGAGAGACTCTAACAAATGACACTATTGTTTACGCGGAATATAAACAACAGAGTTAAAGAATTACTAAAAACAATGATCCTCTATGGATCTTTTCTATTGATAATAAACGTGTTTTTCTAATGAATCAATCAGTTACATTCATCCAAGCCGTAGGTTTCTTAAATACCCATGAAACCCTAACTAAAAGCTAAAGTGATAAGTGTTATCACTTCCTAGGATATCTCATGCATATCCCTATCATATCTATGCATTTCCTTATCACTACTAACTTTACTATCAACCCCGGAGTAAGTTAATAACTACAGTATACTAATATTGTACTACCAGCAGGAATGACTTTTGTTCTGCCAGCACTAACTATAATTTTATCCTTACCAGTAGTATAATTTTATCCTTACCAGTAGGAACTACATACCTACCAGCAGGAATGTTTACTCTACCAGTAGGAACTACATACCTACTAGTAGTAACTATCTATTACAAAATTCCTAACAAGATCATCCCATGAAATTTAGGGGAGGTGTTTTGCTAACTAATATCTTTGTATCTTTCCATCTATATCCGGCCATTTAAGCTCATATGTTATGTTATTTTGTAAATTTTGAGTATTGGGTATAATTGTGGGTATTTGTTGAAGCATAGAAAAGTTTTGGTGGTTCCGGGAATGCCTAAACGTATTTTATCGCGAAAAGTAAACACTTTACGTAACCAATAAAAATAAAATGAACAAAGTTAATAATTATCCTCAAAATAATTACTTAACACTTGCTGGATGTAAACATTTAATTGTTTGATGCCCGTTTACATTGAATGAAAATTTTTAGCTTACACGATTTAACTTAACGATTATGATTTAAAAGCAAACGCGTACAATACTAAAAATAAATAGTGAATTTATTGACGTTATAAATGACCCTAAAACACAGGGTGTTATACTTGGCTAGCTACAAACATAAAAATCTAACTTTGTGCAATATTAGTGGCAAAATCACGTTAATTAACCAAGTAATATGTACAAAAACCATGATAATGCTACTAAAAACATACTCAGTTTGAGCGTTATCAAGACTAATATGAGACCCTCCATTGGAGGTGCCAAAATAAGAATTAAAAGTAAGAAAAAGAAGGTAGTGGTTGGTGGTAATTTTTGCTCGCAATCTCTAAATCATATTATTGATATTGACAGTCCAATCCATGATCTTTCGCCCTGCTACCACCGTTCTAAGTTCTTCTGACTAAACAAAGTTAAGACTAAACTTTCGGAACTAAAGTTTGCAACTTTTTTCAGCAAAGCTTAGTCAAAATCCGTCCTTTGGTTACCTTGGATCAAGGGTAGAGATAGGAAGTAAGTCAAAGGTAGATCAATAAAAGTCTGAGTATGGGAATAGTTAGAGCGAGAGGAGAGCCTTTCTAAACAAAGGTTAGTCTAAGTAAGGAAATGGGCACTCTGCTCACATCGAAGTAACTGTTGTCTCCCTTATGGTCGACGTTCTCTCCTCCCATCCTCTCCTCTCCCCATTGATCGCCGAATAGAATTCTTCTTTGCCGTTCTGGTTGGCTTAGGGCGGTCGAACTCTCCCCTCCTCGACTAGACGTTCGGACCTTTTGTTTGATTCCGGCACTTGCTTTCTCATTCCCGGAACCCTCGCGACTGATTAGGAGAAAGAGCGAAAGCGAGAAAGATGGATTGTTATCCATCAGAAATCGATAGGGATTCCACGGGGATTACCTTCTCTTCTAATATATATATGTTTTTATTTCATTATTAACATCCAATCCCATGCTAATAAGAAAAACGAGTGATTGCTAGTCAGCTTTCATGTTCTTTAAAAAAAATGGTAGGGACTTTTTTAGTTCTCCATTTTTCTATCTTTTATTATCTATCCTAAAACATAATAAATATAGGTTAAAAACAAACGATATAGCTATGAAGTCGATAGGTGAACAAACAGGCTCCTCCTTCGTACCATCTTTTGTGAACAGGCTTTTGCAACGATCATCTTGATTATTGTTCTCGTCCAGGTGTTTTTATTATTATCTATGAATGGAATTTCTTTAAATTGTAATGGCCTTGGGGCTATTAATAAGAAGTCTTGGGTTAGAATTTAGATCTTGAATAATTCGCCAGTCTTTATGGGGATTCGGGAAACAAAAAATTGAAAACTTTGATTAGTTTTTGCGTGCCTGATTTAAATAATATTTGCAAGTTTTAAATTTATAAAACTCGTTTCACCTATATATTACAAAAGCACTAACGGGCAGAGAACCCGATCGTGAGTAGTGTAGGTTCGATAAATCTGAGGTCGTTCCCAAGAGTAGTTTATTAATGAAGTAAGACAATTGAGAGAAAAGATAGATTGAACAATGATGAAAGGAAATAATAAACAGAGAAGGCATACTATCTTTGAATTAAACCAATCATTTCCTAACTTTTCCTTTAGTGCAATTTACTATAGTAGTTATATGAGGCAACACTAAACTTAGAAAGACATCCTTGTTTAGTCTATGGTCCCTAGGTGGAATGAATCCACGAGGGAAGTTGACCTATTCCTAGTTCATAGTGGTTAATCCCTCTGTTGTCTTAAAGAAAGAGTAATCAAGACTCGATTATGTGTAACACCTAATACCATAGTTAGATCCTATGATAGAAGCTTACATCCTGCGGAAGTAAGGGCCAAGATCACACTGAGGTTAAGCTTAATGCAATTAGTGTAGAAGACTTAGTTTTGATCTTAAGGTTAACGGAACGTCTAATGTGTATAGGCAGAATCACCAATGAAAATGGGTACTTCTATTGGAGAATAGAGAACACTTAAGCGAAGAGGGTATTTATGAACTCATGGTTCTCACAACCTCAACTCAAAACCTAGACTAATATCCTGCATCAAAAGCTATATCCAGGTCAAGATAATAATAACAGGAAAAAGAAAGAAACCAAAAGGGAATAAAACAACGATAGTATTAAGGATAATTACACCATGTTTAGATCCATGATAATGTAAAGAACCGATAACGCCTAAATTATACATATTTTTAGCGGCATTATTTATATAAATTTTATCATTTCTCATGAACTTTCGATACTTAAAAGCATAAATTATGTGCAGGTTCACTTGAAGTCATCCCGAGCTCAAAAGAAATAAAATTCAAGTGTTTACGATTATTGGAAAGCAAGTTAGAAGAAAAGAAAAACTCAAGGCTGAAAAAAAGATCCATGTACGTCGCCGTACTTCCAAACGAACTCAAGACTTAAAGTCAATTAAATGAAGACTGCATTTATACCCCAAGTAGCCGCACTTCTTGATTAAAATTAATTTTCCCTCGCATTAACACCCTAAGTGCGCCGCACAATATTTTGTGTGCGTCGCACTTAGACCCCAAACTTAGCCTATAAATTGAGATGAAAATTCACTTCAAAAAGCATTCCTTACTTCACTTCTACATTCCTTCACACTTTTCTATCCACCCTACACTAATTTTCATAAACACCATACTACTTTGAAGATTGAAGATCAAACCACGAAGAACGAAGAAGAACGATATCATAGTTCTAGTAAAATAAAGGTTTTATTACAATTCCATACTTGTTACGGGTAGAATCTCAATCTATATTCTTACTCGGACATAGTATGTTTCTTGTTATTCTACTTATATGAACTTCATAGCCATGAGAGGCTAAATCTCTCATGACTACTCGGTGAAAATAATATAATGAATAAGCGTTTGGTATAATTACGATCTTGTTAATCTTAAGCTTATGTTATAATCCTATCGTGTCTAATCTTATCAACTTTGATTATCAAATTTGATTGTATACTTACACCGATATAGGTCGAAAGACCCGTTGTGATCTATATAGTTTTAAAGATTTGTCAATGATCTTTATCGTCTCTAACGAGAAATCCACTTACGTTATTTGATAAACAAAAATAGATTTGAGATAATAGTAATTTGATCGAGTTAACTAAACGCGAGTCTTAAGTTAAACAAGTGAATTTGTAAAAACATTTTCTGACGAGAAAACACTTTTTATAAATCCAAAGTCAGAGATCATAACTATTACCACTGCTTATGAATTATATGAAATTATTAGAGTAGTCATATTTCTCACATTTGTTAAAGTTTATTTTTCAGCTGATTATTCGAGACTACGCAAATCCCTATAGACAACCTGGTCTTACCTAAAAAGATTATACTATATAAGTGGGTTATACTTTTACCCGTGTGTTTCCATCTAATAACCGGTAATCTCAGTCTTATAAATTTAAAACTTTTGAAACACATCAAAGTTTTTGGCGCTGTTGCCGGGGATTTCAAAGTTGTTCTGTAATAAAACTTTTAAAAATAATTTTTAACATTTCCCCCCTCTTTTTTAAAAATCACCTTATAGTTTTTTGGTAAACTGACCCAAACAAATTCTCATTTAGATGCATACACGTGCTTCCAACTCTGAACTTGTTGATCCATTACCTGAACATACTCTGAATAGAAGACTTTATTGACGAAATAGAAGAGTTCAATTCGAACAAAGAAACGATCCACCTTAACACCCGAGAGTTGTCTACCCGCCAATTCTCGACATCAATTACTTCCATCACATTCTTATTACCCTTCAAAACCTCTATCTCATGGATGACGAACCCATGTAGGCTGTCGACCGTGTTGTCGCTTCGACTCTCGGTTCCGCAATCACCATTCCTGAAACCGCAAATGAATTTGCCATTAAAGGTAACCACCTGACTCTCATCAAAGGAAACTAATTCGATGGTAGAAGTAAAACCGATCCTCACAAACACATTCATGAATTCCTCGTAATATGTGATATGTTTAAATACAGAGACACCGAGAATGAAGCTGTCCGCCTGATAATGTTTCCCCTATCACTCACTGGAAAAGCAAAAACATGGCTGGATAAACTCAACGAATGAACTATCAAAACATGGGATGAACTTAGAACCGCTTTCATTAGCTGATTCTTTCCCTCAGCACTTTTCGACCAACTCCTCAGAGAAATCTGAGCCTTTTCCCAACACGAAAATGAATCTCTAACCGGTGCATGGCTTCGTATCAAGGAAATGCTCAAGAATTGCCATGGTCACAATTTGTCCAAAGACAACATCATCAAAATCTTTTATCATGGTCTCAACGAAATAACCCAAGAAGTTCTAATTGTCGCAACTGGTGGTATTTTCCTCTATAAAACTCCAAATCAAGCTTATCAGCTTCTCGAAGACAAAGTCTTAATCAAGCTTGAGTGGGCTAAAAACCAAAAAAAAATCCTCTCTTAAGAAAACCATTGCTTTCGCCACTAAAGGTCGCAGTAATTCTGACACTGGGGGGGGGGAACGAAAGGGGGGATGAGTGGGGGGCCTGGGGGCGTGGGAGGATGGATG
Source organism: Tanacetum coccineum (assembly GCA_026074375.1). NCBI lineage: Eukaryota > Viridiplantae > Streptophyta > Magnoliopsida > Asterales > Asteraceae > Tanacetum > Tanacetum coccineum. Next base: position 54,733 of record BQNB010018337.1, read on the forward strand.
TCAAGACCCATGAAAATGGATTCTCCAGGTATAACGATTGTTCACATGTTCAAAACAATCAAACCTTGACGATGATGACATCCCCATGTCACGAGAAGAAGAAGCCAAATTCATGCAAACCTTCATACTCGCTTTTATAATGATTACCGCGACCGTGATTCCAACCGTGATAACTGCATTCAGGCGGAAGAAACGATTACAACCGAGACAACTATCAATCTCACTCTGATAATAAACCCGATCTTCAAAAACAACTAAGCGATTTCATAAAAGCTCAACACTCGACCAACTCTTTTGTCAAAGACACTTTTATGGATTTCAAAACAAACTCGAAACAACAACCAAAAACCTTCAAGCGTCAATTCAAAATCTCAAAGCTAAACTCAACAGATTTGCTAACAAGCAATCTGGTCTACCTTCTATATCTTTTCCTAGTAACACTCAACCTAATCCAAAAGGTAGTTCATCTAAACCTTACCAACCACCACAAGCTCAAAACGAGCATCTGAATGCCGTATTTACACTAAGTGGTAAATCCTAAGACCCCCTAAATAACCCAAATGATCAACAAAATGATTCTGAAACTCCTATCAACTTCGATAGCAATGATGAAGATGATGAACCTACACCTCAACCCAAACCTAAAACACCAAAACCAGTCAAAGAAACACAAACACCAAAACCATACAAACCAAAAATTCCATATCCTTAACGCCTCAGAAAAGAAAAAATGGAAGCTCAATATGGAAATTCCTCAACATGATCCAAGCCGTCTGAATCAACGTACCTCTTGTCGATGTTTTAGCCAGAATGCCCAACTATGGAAAATTTCTCAAGGAGCTCATAAATAAAAAACACAAAATCGAACAAATTTCTGCCGCTTTTCTGAGCGATGAAAGTTCCGCAATACTTCAAAACAAAGTTCCACCAAAACTTGGAGACCCCGGAAGTTTTCTCATTCCAGGTAACTTCAAAAACAATTTCTCATGCAATGCTTTAGCCGACCTTGGTGCTAGAATAAATCTCATGTCGTATTCCTTATACACGAAATTATCTCTCGAAACTCTCAAGCCTAATAAAATGAGCGTAAGATTAGTCGATCGATCATTCCAATATCCTGTTAGAATAGCTGAAAATATGCTTATTGAAGTTGGTAAATTCACCTTCACTGCCGATTTCATTATTCTTGAAATGGAAGAAGATAGTAAAGTTCCCCTTATCTTAGGAAGACCTTTTCTTCACACTGCCGATGCAGTAATTCGAGTTAAACAAAAGAAACTCAATCTCAAAGTTAGAACTGAACGAATGATCTTTCACATCGATTCTGCGATGAAACATTCCTATTCAAATGATGATACATGTTTTAGTATTGACGTCATCGACGAAATCTTAGAAGAAGATTTTGATGCTCTTCTAGATGAAGGTAGTGAAATCCTCCATTCCATCGAAGGAACCATCCTTGAAGAAAAACTCTTTGCTGAATTTGATGAATTCATGGCAATGACTGCCGATAAAAATTCTAAATTCGAATCTGACATCGAAGAACCACCATTCGAAAAAATCACCTTTAACGTCGATTACAAAATCAAAACATCTCTTGAAGAACCTCCTACGGATCTTAAACTTAAACCTCTTCCTGATAACTTGGAATATATATTCTTAGAAGAACCCTCTTTTCTTCCTGTTATCATATCATCTCAGCTTTTTTTGAAGAAAACAAAAACAAGCTTGTATCTATTTTTAAAAACACAAGGAATCCTTTGATTGAAAACCACAAATATTCTTGGAATATGCCCATCTTTTTGTAAACATAAAATTCAACTCCTGGAAGATAAAAACCAGTTGTTCAAAAAAAGAAGATTAAATCCAAACATACAAGAAGTTGTAAAAAACAAAATAGTTAAATTGCTCGATACAGGTATCATTTATCCAATCGCCGATGGCCCTTGGATAAGCCTCATACACTGTTGTTAAAGGATGTATTATGGTTGTTACTAATGTAAGAAATGAACTTGTCCCAACAACAACTGTTACAGGTTGGTGAGTATGTATCGATTATCAAAAAATCAATGAAAAACTGCAAAAGATCATTCCCTTTGCAGTTTATAGACCAAATATTAGAAAGACTCGCAGGAAATAAATACTTCTATTTCCTCGATGGTTTTTCTGGATATTTTCAAATACCAATCGATCATATAGACCAAGAAAAAACAACATTCACATGTCCTTTTGGTACATACGCTTATAGAAGAATGCATTTCGGTTAATGTAATGCTCCAGCTACTTTTCAAAGGTGCATGCTAGCTATATTTCATGACATGATCGAAGAATCCGTCGAAGTATTCATGGATGATTTCTCCATTTTTGGAAGCTCTTTTGATCACTGCCTGAACAACTTTAATAAAATGCTTTAACATTGCAAAGATGCTCATCTTTTCCTTAACTGGGAAAAATGTCACTTCAGGGTTAAAGAAGGAATTATGCTTGGACACAAGGTTTCCGAAGCATGCCTCGAAGTCAACAAAGCAAAGATCAACGTAATCTCTAAACTTTCACCACCCACTAATATCAAAGGTATTATAAGCTTTCTAGGACATGCCGGTTTCTACCGAAGATTCATTAAAGATTTCTCAAAAATTGCCTGACCACTCACCAAGTTGCTCAAAAAAGATACTCCATTTGAATTCAATGACGAATGTCAAAACGCATTCAGGATATTAAAAGAAAAGCTCACATGTGCTCTTGTGATCATAAGCCTAAACTGGAGTCTTCCGTTCGAACTCATGTGTGATGCAAGTGATTTCGTGGTTAGAGCTATCCTAGGTTAAAAAGAAGGTAGAAATTTTCATCCGATATACTTTGCAAGCAAAACACTCAACGCAGCTCAGCAAAACTATATAATCACTAAAAAAACTTATGGCTATAGTCTTTGCTTTTAACAAATTCTGATCCTATCTGGTATTATCAAAGACTATCGTGCACACTGATCACTCAGCTCTTAGGCACCTATTCAAGAAACAAGATGCTAAACCACGCCTTATTCGTTAGATTCTGCTCTTACAAGAATTTGATATCAAAATAAAAGATAGAAAAGGTACAGAAAATGTTGCAGCTGACCACATATCTCGAATTAAAAATGAAGAAACAAGTGATGACAGTGAAGTCAGTGATAATTTTCCTGGAGAAACTCTTATGGAAATAAACACTGAAGACGAACCATGGTTTGCAGACTTTGCAAATTATTTAGTAAGTAATATCATACCTAAAAGAATGACGTACCAGCAAAAGAACAAATTTTTCTCAGACCTCAAGCATTACTTCTGGGAGGAACCCTACCTCTTCAAAGTATGTTCTGACGGTATGATCAGACGCTGTATCTCTGGACCAGAAACCTAAACCATTTTAGATCAATGTCACCACGGACCGACCGGTGGACATTATGGACCAAACACAATAGCTAAAAAAGTCTTAGACTCAGGTTTTTACTGGCCGACCATCATCAAAGAAGCTTATACTCAAGTTCTCCTTTGCGAAGCATGTCAAAATACAGGAAATATTTCAAAACGTGTTGAGATGCCCTTAAACAACATTCAAGTATGCAAATTTTTTGATATATGAGGTATCAATTTTATGGGACCTTTTTTGAAATCATACAAATTCGAATACATCTTAGTCGCTGTTGACTATGTATCTAAATGGGCCAAAGCGCAAGCTCTACCAACAAACGATGCCAAAGTTATTATTACTTTTCTGAAGAAAACTTTTTGCCGTTTAGATTGCCTTAATGCTTTATTAAGCGACCGAGGAACTCATTTATGCAACAAAATAATAGAAAAAACCATGAAAAGATATGGAGTTAACCACTGATTCTCTACATCCTACCAACCTCAAACGAGTGGTCAAGTTGAAAACACGAATAAAGCTTTTAAAAGAATTCTTAAAAAGACTGTTAAGGACAATCCTACCATCTGGTCAAGAAAACTTGATGACGCTCTGTGGGCTTTTCGTACTGCCTACAAAACACCAACCGGAACAACACCGTACAAACTTATATATGGAAAGAATTATCACCTTCCATTTGAAATTGAACACCATGCATACTGGGCCTTGAAGAACTGTAACCTAGATCTCATCGTTGCTGGTGGGAAAAGAATGTTTCAATTGCACGAGTTAGACGAACTAAGACATCAGCCTATGAAAACTCTCGTCTATACAAGGAAAGAACCAAAGTTTGGCATGACAGGAAACTCAAGATGAGAAAATAATTCAAACACGAAAACAAAGTGTTGCTCTTTCATTCGAAATATAAATTCAAACAGCCAAAACTCATATCTCGCTGGCTAGGACCATACGTAGTAAAACATCAATATCCATTCGGATATGTTGAAGTATGTAGAAAAGATGGAAAAATGTTTATTATTAACGGCCACCGATTAAAGTTATATCATGAAGAAGAAGATTATAATGACCAAAGGGAGCAATTACTCTTTATTTCCGAAAGATATGAACCCAGAGCAGGAGGTCTTGCTAACGAATCTCTTAAAATTAATGCTTCCGGGAGGTCAACCCCGTTCTTTACTTAAGTGTGGAGGGTCCCTCTCTACATACAACTCCATACCATTTCCTTTATTTATTTTCTAAAAAAACAAACAAAAATATTTTCTTTTTTTGTGCTTTTGTGTGTTTACTTTTATGCATGTAATATAACTCAAATCTAGAAAATTATGGAGTATGCTCAAGGATAGCTCTCTCGCAACTATACATCTCCCTATACCCCGGGAAGTACCGTTTCCCTTTAATTTTCCCTATTTTCTAGTTTATCTATTATCACATTGAGGGCAATGTTCAACTTAAGTATGGAGGGGAGCCAAATAGGAAAAATTAATCATATCCCCCCATGTTTGCCTCACTAAAATTTTTTTCCAACTGATATTTATGAATTTTTTTATTAATATACATGCTTTCAATATAAAAATGCTTTTAGTAAGGCAATTCCAAACCGGATTGACACTATAACTAGCACAAACCAGTCCACTAAATTGTGAGAATTTTAAGCCTTAGAAATATTCAGGTACCCACCTTTGGTACCTAAGATAATTGATGCCTTTAGCTTGTTCAAGTTAAGGTTTGAATGCAATTGCAAGTGTCTCATCCGTCGTTCGGCTGTGTATTTGTACTTTGTCGCCTTTTTTAGAGCAATGGTATTGGTTAAAAGTTATATTTGATTGAGCCAGTAATTTAGTAGCTCTAGAACTTGTGCTTGATCATCATTTACTAGACCAAAGCCAGATTAATCATATGTTATAAAGAGAAATAAATAATGAAAACTCTTGTTCCTGCATCACTCCCTTTTAGTGCTAATTGCTGAAATACAAAAGATTGAAGAAAATTGCTCAAAATGAAGTTCTGTGCCAAGCCTTAGTTATTATGGTATAAAGAAAAAAATAGGAGAAATAAAAGTTCAAAGTTAAAGGCTTATGTTTCGGCACATAAGATATGTATATGTTATTCACCCTCATTAGGTCCAAGTTCTGCCCTTCGGTCATCTTTATGTGTCAAGTCAAGCCTATGGTAGCTGTCTAGATTATGTCTGCGCATCTGAGTGACTTCACAATTACAAACCATATCTGGGTGGCTCGAGTGAATTAAAAATCAAACACATTCCCCTGTGAGGTGCTTTGTTATGTGTGTATGACTGAAAAGTTATCTAAGCCAGTAAACATTTGTAAAATCTAAATTTTTCTCCACGTCATGATAAATGATCTTGTTTTTCTCGCTTTAATTGATTGAGGGCAAGCAACAGCTAAGTGTGGAGAGATTTGATAACGCCTAAATTATACATGTTTTTAGCGGCGTTATTTATAAATATTTTATCATTTCTTATTAACTTTTGATACTTAAATGCATAAATTATGTGCAGGTTCACTTGAAGTCATCACGAGCTCAAAAGAAATAAAATTCAAGTGTTTACGATTATTGGAAAGCAAGTTACCAGAAAAGAAAAACTCAAGGATGAAAAAAAGATCCAAGTACACCGCACTTATTCTAAGTGCGCCGCACTTCTAAGCGAACTCAAGAATTAAAGTCAATTAAATGAAGACTGCATTTATACCCCAAGTAAGCCGCACAAATATTTTTGTGCGCCGCACTTCTTGATTAAAATTAAATTCCCCTCTCATTAACACCCTAAGTGTGCCGCATAATCTTTTGTGTACGCCGCACTTAGACCCCAAACTTAGCCTATAAATTGAGACAAAAATTCACTTCAAAAAGCATTCCTCACTTCACTTCTACATTCCTTCACACTTTTCTATCCACCCTACACTAATTTTCATAAACACCATACTACTTTGAAGATTGAAGATCAAACCACAAAGAACGAAAAAGAATGATATCATAGTTCTAGTAAAATAAAGGTTCTATTACTATTCCATACTTGTTACAGGTAGAATCTTGATCTATATTCTTGCCCGGACATAGTATGTTTCTTGTTATTCTACTTAATTTTGTTATGAACTTCATAGCCATAAGAGGCTAAATCTCTCATGACTACTCGGTGAAAATAATATAATGAATAAGCGTTTGGTATAATTATGATCTTGTTAATCTTAAGCTTATGTTATAATCCTATCGTGTCTAATCTTATCAACTTTGATTGTATACTCACACCGGTATAGGTCGAAAGACCCGTTGTGATCTATATAGTTTTAAAGATTTGTCTATGATCTTTATCGTCTGTGATGAGAAATCCACTTGCATTATTTGATAAACAAAAATAAATTTGATATAATAGTAACGACCCTCATATTCATAAACAAAAATAGATGTGCTTTCTTTGTTGTAAAATACTTTTAAAGAGTAGGTTAACTGACCCTCATATTGCTATTGTTTAGGTAGAAAAGCCTATTTGCTTGAGGATAAGCAAATCCTAAGTGTAGGCGTATTTGATGAGGTGTCATTTTACACATTATTTCAGGGTTATTTAACCCCTTAAATCATGCAAATATGCCCAGATTATGTGCTTAATCATTTATTTTCAGGTTTTTAGCACTTGGATGGCTTTTGGAGGAAATAAACATGATTTGGGCTCATTTGGAGAAGAAACGGGCAAGATTACGAACCTACACCAAATTTCTTAAAGATCTATGCAAACAATGGCTGGAGACGGCGTCACAGGCATAAAGCGACTCTGTCGTGATCTATCTAGTGACGGCGTCAGGAATATGGCGACGGCGTTAGGACGTGGCCGTCGCGTCGACATCTTAATAAATATAAATCTGTTTTTAGGGTTTTAGTGTGTAACTTTAGGATAATTTTGTATAACCCTAGGGAGATGAACCCTAGTCATTTTAGGAGCTTTATAGGTCATTTTTAGGGCCTCAAAACCCTATTGTACTACCTTGAATCCATGTTTTAAATAAGTAAGGTTATCTATCATTAATTATAATTATGTCTATGTATTATTTGATTAATTTATCTTCTTGCTTTATTTATAACATGCGAGACTAAACCCTCTATTGTATTTATCTATGATTGCATGAAACTTAGGTTGTTGATCCTTTTGATGTTGCTTCTTTTTTATGAATGTGCCTGTTAGGCTTTAGAAAATCGGCTTTTATCTGTATCGTTGTTGATATATCTAGGGAAACGCGAGTAGTGTAGAAAAGATACCATCGGTAACAGTCTTCATACTACCTTACCCACTATATGGTTGATCCCTCTTAAGTTATTTCACATGCATTTAATCTAATCTTAGGGGCCTTGTAATAGTCTTCATAATACCTTACTTGTTCGTTTCCTTAACGGAATATTAAATAGACGGCGGGTTCGTGTAATCCGTTCATGACCTAGGAAATACTTACATAGATCATCACAAGTGTGACAAAGCAACAGATCTAGGAGAAGCAATCTGAGGAGTAGTGCATGATTGGGTAAATACACTTGCTTATCATAAAGTTATCACCAGTAGATTAGATATTAATTAGTTTAGTAATTAGTTAAACAAACCAACCTCTCAAACCATAGATTTACTTGCTTTCATAAAATATAAAAACACAAAAATAATCTTCTCACAACCTTTAGAATTATGTTAGACCGTGATCAAGCCTTCCCAACCTATTCCCCTAGAGAACGATAACAACCCTCAAGTCTTGCCTATACTACACTACAACGATCAGGTACACTGCCTAGGGGATTGTAAATCTTCCTGTGAAGTTCTTACAGACCCTACATCAAGTTTTTGGCATCGCTGCCGGGGAATAGTTAGGTTTCGATCATTGTTTAACTTAGTTCTACTCAAAATATTCCTATCAAGTGATATTTTATTTTCAGTTATAAGCTTTCTTGTAGCCTATCTTTTCTTTGTGCCTTTTGTCTGTAACTCTTTCGTTCACCATCATGATATATAAAAGACCACCTACCTCACCCTTTCAAAACCCACCACGAAACACAACCTTCCTATTCCAAAGATATACCTTGGTGTTCCAACAAAATCAAGATGAATCTATCTACGATGCGTGGACTTGTTTCAAAAGCATAATTCAAAGAGTCACTCATCATGGCCTTGATTTTTGGTCCCTTACTTAATTCTTTTATGATTATGTCGACGACTATACCCGAATGGACCTTGACTTTGTAGCAGACGGGAACCTTAGGGAATTAAGTGGTAAAGAATCATGGGAAACCATAGAAAATTTCGCCCAAGGCCAAAAAGAATGGGACAACCCACCAAACATTATTTTTGAACAAGAAGTAGCAAGTTTGAAGGGTCAAGCAAAAAAATTGTTTAGAAATAAGAATGTTTAGGTTGAGATGCATAGAGGTATATTATGGGATAAGGTAATCCGAACCCACAAAGTACCCTACAAGTCTTCCCATCATTTGAGGAATACGCACCGCCAATGACTTACCTGGAAGAAGTAGAAGAGACTATAGGAACCCCGATAGAGGTAGATCCTTTAGACGAAACACAACTAGAGGATTTACGCTTGAATACTTGTAATCATGACATTCCTCTTAGTAATAGGGAAGTTCCTAGTTTTAATGAGCCAGATCCTCAACCAAATCCCTTATCAAATTGTCCATCCTTAGATGTAAGTCTAGGAGAAGAAAGAGGCCCCGAACCACCCATCAAACCACATAGTCTGGATAGTTCTAGGATGAAGGAAGTAGATAGCTTAACCATTAATACACCACCTTCACCTCACGTGGTGACTTTCCACCCTAAGTATATGTATTGCTATTACCACCTGTGCATTGATGATCCTAAGAAACATTATGGATTTGAACTAGGTTTATTAGAACATAAAGGATCCTTAGGTGTTGATTTTTCAAAATTAGAGATGATAGAAGATGATTTGAATTAGAATCTAAGGAAGTTTCTTTTCTAAGAAGAGGACTTAATTCACACGTTAGGCCAAAAGAAATAGAGAAGGTTAGGATTAAAGAGACACACCATTTGGAGCATATAATTCAACAACCAATTTTTCAGCATGTGACCTCTTCTCACAATAATTGTATGTACCATTACTATCACCCAAACTTGAACTCAAGTGTAGGGGAACCCTCCCCTTTATCTATTAAATAAGAGTAGAGTCAGGCTCGTGACTCAAAGAAAAACAAGCTCTTTTTGGAAGGCAACCTAATGTTTATTTTTATCGCACTTAGGAGTGTCGTGTGTTTTAATTCTTTATTGTTTGGTTTATTATGTTTGAATGAATTTTCTAATCATGCTTTGTTTGTTTATAACTTCGTCTTATTTGAAATTAAAGGTATTTTGTAGCAAAATAAGTGTAGGGGAATGATGCGTAAAATTGTTTTAAATAATTAATTGCCAAGTTTTAAATTTATAAAACTCGTCTACCGATACACGCACTATCGGGCAGAGAACCCAGTCGTATATAGTGAAGTAGTTTGGTAAATCCGAGATCATCCCAAGAGCTAAGGTTTACTAGTTTTAGTTTGATTATGTCAAGTTTGAAAATGGTTTTAGGCTAATTTTAATAATTACGGAAAAGTAAATGCATTAAAGTAAAGGAATAGAAGAAAGCAGGGAGAAAAGCGTGCTAGCCTAACCATTTCGTTACTAATTATACGATTACATTTTCTTGTGCAATGTTCAATTATTAGTTCCATTTGTGGTTCTAATATCGACATACCCGAATTGGCATTTGAGGTTTGTCCTATACTTACTCTACGATCCCACATTCCCCTACGATCACACGATCAGGGCATCCAAGTTTGTAGTGGTTAATTCCTAACTACCCTTAAGACCAATCTATAATATAAACCGATTATTAACCCCCTCGGAAAGAGTTCCTGTGCTTTTTAAGTATTTAATATGGCAAAGGCGGTAATTTGGTCAATTCCTACACTATGGATAGATGTCAAGCTACCCTAGTACCCCGCTAATCCCAGGTTCAAAATGGTAAGTCTAATATCGGGATTAACAAGATCTAAGCCACCCTTTATACTACCAAAACACAAGGATTAATGAAAGGCTATAAGGATATCTAACAGAACCATAATTATACAGGAAACATTAATCATAACAATAGTAAATACATGGTTAGGCCAGCACTTAGAGTGCTTAGCCGCTCATGGTAACAGAAATACAAGAATTAATGAACATACACATGTATTGAATCATCATTGTTCTTACAGTGAATGTTATGAACTAATAAATACAAGAAATGTGTAAAGTAACTTCTCCCTTAGACTTCTGATGAAATGCTTCGGACTTTAGGGGTTTTGTTCACCCCTTTGGAACTGTGTTGTAAGTTGTAGAAGTTAGTGATGCTCAATGAGCCGGATGAGGGTTGTATTTATATAAGTCGAAACTGTTACGGCATAACCCTTGTGAGACGTTACGCCGTAACCCTGCTATGTAAGCTTCTAATCTTCTAGGCTAAAATGATGTTACGGCGTAACCTTGTCGCCTATGTTACGTCGTAACGCTGACTCGGATAAGTCATCCCTTGTAAATTTGAATGTTGCGGCGCAAAGTAGGAGATGCTTTATGCTGTAAAAGGTGTGATGACTCATTTCTTCATTATTATATGTTACGACGTAATCCCTCAGGGGTGTTACGCCATAAACTGCCTTAAACTCTTCACTTTAGCGCATTTATGTCCTAATCCCTTGTCTTTTGCTAAAATTCTCACTTGGTCCTTGAAAACTAAATATAAGCAATTAAGTAACGTTTTCATACATTTATAACATATTTATAAGTATTTTCATAGGGAATTTGATATTAAAATGTATTAACTATTTGATGTTATCAAATATCTCCCCACTTGACTTCTACTTGCCCTCAAGTAGAACCGTTTATAATAATTTATAAAAAGATTTCCCTAATTTTACTCAGAAAAATGAATTTATAAGTTACTTATGCTAGAAAATACTAGAGCCGAACACCTCACAAAAAGGGGATCGAAAACACTCAACTCTTATTACTAATCTAAGTGTTCATTTCTAGGTCATCACTCAATTGCACAGTCATAGCATGTATCCTATCATAAGCTTGGAAAGTACACAAGTCTCCACCAACTAGAATTAGGGTCTAAATAGTCTTAAAGGCAACATGGATGACAAACAGGTTTATGGGTGAATCATTCTGCAATCATTTTCTAAAAGCGTTACACCAACAAGGGCGACAAAATTACATATACACATCCATAACAATGGAATAGACATACATGATTGCAATCAAATCCCTCATTCGAGCAAAACCAATGGTAGGGATGTAGAACGATATAGGGTAGGATAAAACACAGGATACACAATAATTGTTGTTAAATAAAAATACGAAACAAATAGTCTAAAGTAATCTAAGGTTGTCATAACTAGCTATTGTCTATCCATAAGTCCATGCAGTTAAGTTTGAAAATCTGTATCTTTCATATAATTAGCTACTAGCTCCATTCTTCATAATCATTAAGATGGCTTATAGTTGCACCATCTTTACATTTTAGCATATGGATGGCTTATATTTGCACCATTATTTTTTAAACATGCAAATGCTACAGGATTTTATATCTTTTTATTATTTCCCTTGTAGCATTTAATATAATACGCACATCCCCCCACTTGAGATAAATAATATCGAAAGTGATGATACATGGGGTCTTTATAGATCATTAATGATAGGTCTTCTACGAATTCATAAAATTTTCATATCCATTCCCCCAAACCATGGACTTAACTAGCCAGAGACTTCAACACAAAGAAAATAAACACTACAGGGTAGGCTAAGGCGAAATCGTGTAACGAAACATATAGGGTTTAAACAAAGATTGGCTTAACAAGGTGATCTAGGGGTATTTTGCACTAACATTGAGTGCAACAAAGGTTTTACATGGGGAGGTCGACAAGTCAGTGTGACAAGTCGATAAACACACACATATAGGCTTTTTAGGTCATTTCCTAAGATGTTGCCTTCTTGAACCGTCTATTCAAACTAACCAATTAGGTCTTGACAAGATGTACATGCCAAGTTCTAAAGTCTACAATACTACAGGCACTCTCATATATTTGGTGGATTTTTGTATAATAAATGGAAACGGAATATTAGGCTTAACCTCACCAATTTAATTATGGGATAATAGTGTGCTCGACATAGATTAATTCTAGTTCAGTAAGAAAAACATGTCAAAAATTTTAAAATTGGCACCATTTTTCAAAGAAAACTAGAAAATTGAAGGCAAATATAGGTCAAGTGGTAATTTTACTCCCACCCCCACTTGGTTTGTACAATGTCCCTATTTTACATTTAAGGAAATGAAATTATGGACTAAGAGTAGAATTAAAAAAAAAGACTCCACTGAGCGTTGCTCTCTTCTTTGAATGATGACTGCAATAGACGAATTCTTGCAAAGTGTCTATAGAACAACCTCTTTTCCCCTAAAATCACTAGACAACAACAAGCATTAAATATTCATAGATAAATATACACTAAAATCTAACTCACTTTCGTAGGAATCACGGTTGCATTTAGCATATGCAACAAGCCTTTTAAACCACTTGGTGGCCCAAGTGGACGAGTGAAGTCTCGTGAGGGTTTCCAGAGAACATACCCACAAAGTTCATTTACTTATACACGGTTTTTGAAAAGGTTTCAAACTTGTTTTAGTTTTCAGAAAAGGTTTTACGGCGTAACCATAGGATTGGTTACGCCGTAAACATGTGGTTTTTTTTAAATTTTGGAAATTAATAAGAAGGTTACGGCGTAACCAATTCAAGACATTACACCGTAATTAAATCTGTTACGGCGTAACCAACGTGGTTACGCATAGACAGAACCTTGCTACCATATGAAAACGAGTCGAGGAGACCTCGAATTCCATTTCCTTATACATAGAACCTGCAAAATAAAAGAGAAACCAACAAAAACCAACTAGAATTCGACATCCTAAATGCACTTCATTAATTAAAGACGGGTTGCCTCCCGACAAGCACTTTTGTTTATTAACGTGTCTTTAAGTTAGACTCAAACTAACTCTATGTTTTCCTAGTAGTTCTCTTTCCCTCGTCCATCTCCTTCCTGGTTTTTTCCATGAATCTAGATCCGTTAACTCTTCCTAATGTTAGCTAGTCGTCCATTTGTTTAATTATGCTTATGAAACTTTTCCTATTTTTGAATGTGTATCGATGAACTTCAAAAGTTTCACTTTTAACTAACAGAGGTATGTAATCTATCTCCTCTATTCCATTTTGTCATAGTTC